>KV734914.1:0-17073 GCA_000500225.2 Phytophthora pinifolia
TGCTAAAAGGCAACCCAGGCAAATACCCCTTGACACTGCTATATGGAGCTTCCCACGATGTGGCCACTCCAGCAGATCGACTTGACACTGCCGTCTGAGCTTCCCACTATGTGGCCACTCTCAGGCAGATCGAGGCTTGGACAGACCGACGAGTGCTACTATGTCACAGTAGGTGGTGTACTGGGCTTGAAAAGGGCTTGGTCACTAATGCGGGGGAAGAGGTGTTGCGAGGCTTGAGGCAAAATGAGAAGTGAGATTGATCGGCCAGGGCCAGTTATGCTTTCTACGCGCTCTCAGAGCCACTCATTCGTGCTCAGATATCGCCCTGCCTAATCTCTCCTTGTGACTGCACTGTTGGCGGGTCATCCCTCCGTGTTGCGCGACAGTGCAATCACCTACCATCCACTATCCTATAGAAAACCCTAGATAAATCTGTTTTCTCTTAAACTTGCATAGTATAGTGAAGGCTATACAAAAGTGATGGCTGCAGTGCGACAATGTCGCCTAGCAGCTGCGACGGGAGCGTGCTTCCGTCACAAGCACCCTCCGCAGCGACGCGAGCACCATCCACACAACGGGGCAAGTGGATCTGACGCATCCGTCGCCAATGCAGCAGTTCTTTGCGCTCTTGCACCGCAACTTGCTCAACAACCTGCAACATCCAGGCATCTACTGGGTCCGACTCGTGACCTACATGGCGCTGTGGCATGTACTTGTCCTCGAACCCAGAATCGTGGCCACCGACATGTGAACATCAACCTGGACTTTCTCTCGATCGCCGTACTGCATGCATTTCGGCGGTCGTGCCGCAGTTCATCGTGGACGGCGGGACTGGTTCATCCTGATCATGGGTCTGTCAGTTCTTCTTGCTAGATACTTGGCGAAATCTGAACTGTATTGTCTCGCTCTCGCCCGAGGGGCTTCGCTGTTTGTTTTGTTGTGAGGTTCATTACCTAATGTCCATTCCTACTACGCCCCTTTGTGCGTACCAAAATGGCAACCAAAGTCGGATTTGTGCGTTCCAAAATGGCAATCAAAGCCGGATTGATGTTGACAATTTTTAACATTCAGCCTCAAATAATCGGCAAGCAAAGTTGGAAATACCTCGCAGGACGTCACATTCCGTAGACCATATTCTTGCCGTCGACGGCGTCGTTCACAGCATTTGGGCGACCAGCAGCGGCGTGATACGACGAACCACACACCGGTGTCATGCAGTTCGAGCTCGTAGAAGCGCTGGGCCTTGGTCTTCTTGGTGGCCGGCACGACGCGCTCGTGGCAGGAGTGTACCGAGGTGCGCAGTTCATGGTGGCTTGGGCAGTACGCTTTAAGATGCGCACCTGCCTCTCCGCTATGCCTAACACGTTCCCATCCTCGTCGAGCAGATGTGCACGGTTGCAGATATCGCCTCGATCCAGGACGAGGTTGCGCTTGATGTTCGACTTGAACACACTGAAACATCCCTCTATCGGATTGCACATAGGGAAGTAGGGCCCCAAGCACAACAGCTTCATGTCCTGCTCCCTGAGTCATCCATGCTCAGAGCGATCTTGATTTTAGAAAACCGCGCCGGTCGCGGGATTGACTACACGTGCTACCAGGGTCACACGCACCTCAGCTTTAGAGGAAGCGTTAACGCGCTAACCACAACAGACGCCTTGTTGTAAATGCTGGAGGGCCTGGCCTTCTTGTCGTTTCCTGGTACCGAGTACCAAACGACTTGTGCAGTTTCGGGATAGAGTCAAACTGAGTCTTTATTACTCAGCTCATAAGTTCCTACTTATTGTAAACTGCCTAATTAATGTACCTTCGAAGTAACCTGCATCTAATTGGTTGGCTCTCAAGCCAAGTCGTCTCCGAAGTTCGAATCGTACTTAATCTGGTGGTGTGTGACACTTCACTGATGTGCACACAGAATATGTGTGCACCACACCCGATAGTCATGAGCCATTACTCCGATGAATGCGTCCTGAATACTGATAACCAATATTTCTGGGAGCCTGTGGACTCTCTACTTCAAGCCCGAGGTCTCATCAATGATTTCCACACTCGATCGGCACAATAACGACCTACAACACGCGCCAAAACAGATCGTGCCAACACTTCGCCGTGACGGCACCCTAGAAACCCAGTTTTTTTCTTATTGACCATCATGCTGATTTGACTTCTCAGAATTCGAGTTCAAGCAGCCACTACATGCAGCTGTCGCTGTGGCTAGATAGCACGCACGTGTGCGCTCTCAATCCATTCATTCTTTGCCGAATTCACTGCCGGAAGGGGTTCTGCGAGTGATGTGAATTTTGTTTTAACAGGCAATTTCATCACGACAAGGCAATCGTACGGCTCGTTCAGTTTATGTCAGGATTCACTTCTTCAAGTCAGGGCCAGCCCAGCAGCAAACCCTTACCTCCGGAATTGGCATCACATCCGATGCTCAGAAAATCCATCCAGCGTCAGCATCACTGTCGCTTCCCTGCGCGGAATTTCACGCGCTGGTTGTTACTAATCTTCACTGTAGGAGGCTTGGATCAAGATTTCACATCAAAACTGAGTTTCAGCGCGACGTACGGCGAGATTGCATTTAAGGACGACCCACCGACAAAGCACTGGACTGAAACGTCGCGAATGTGTGCCTTGTGAGTTTGTCTGTCTGGTACGTCAAACGCTCTATCGAGCGTCTAGGTTTGGTACCGACAGACTGTGGCACTGCAGGAGGCTTACTGCAAGACTCTCCTGCAGGCCTTGGCCCGGTAGGTTGCCGCCCAACCGAGCTTGGCCATTTTTTACGAACCAGAGTCCGGGGCAGCATTATCGCGGGCTTTCATGCGGCAGACGTCCTCCGTGTGGCTCCTTTTCTTGCAGTAGTTGCAGTACATAGTCGAGTCGCCACTGTAAGATTCAGCGGATGCTTTTTTGCCGCTGTTGCTGAAGCTTGACCTCCTTAACAGGAGACCGTGTCTGCGCGGGCTACGCGTCTTCAAAATGCTAGGAGCTAGCTCTATAGCCGCCTCTAGGGTCTCGGGAATGCTGCGCGAGATGTAAGCGCTGATGTCAGCGGGGATGTTCTGTTGGAAGAGCCAGCGCTTGATAACATCTGGCAGCTCGGTGTCTACTTGCGCTAGCAAGTGCAGGAACTTAGAAGTGTATTCTTGCTGCAACTTGCCGGGCTTCAGCTCGAACATTTTCGTGAGAGTCTTGAGCTTGAAGTCCTTGTCACGAAAGCGAGCACGAATGCGTTGTTTGAAAAGCTGCCAGGTAAGTGGCGAGGTACCAAGCGAGATCTTGACGTCTCTGAACCACGCTTGGGTGTCCACGCCGAGGTTGGAGAACACCATGCTGAGAAGGACGAAGAGGGCTCATGTATCTCGATCTGGAACTCTAAATAGTCTTGTTCAGTACTGAAAATCCAAAGCTCAAGGTCGTCGCGGTCGCTTCGGCTGATCGGATTTCTTTCGCGTCGGCTTGGGGAGAGACTGGGCCTGGATAATCTGCTGCGGGATCTGCGCCGTCTGTGCTAGCAGTAGACTCGTCTGCGACATCTGTTACTGCGTCGACTGGAGCGTAAACTGAAGCATCTGCGCCAGCATATCGCCTGAGCCGTCGGTCCTTGTGCTGCAGTCTCTGAGCGTCCTTGTGCAGATTTTTGCTGCGATATTGCAGCCGCCGGAGGGCACGTTGCCGCTTGGGGGCACGTCCCTTCGGATTCCCTCAGGATTGTTGCGCGGGCGCGGGGGCGGACGGGCGTCATGCGCGTCCGGGTTCGCTTCATTACCGCGGACTCCGCCGAAGTTGGAGCATGGTGATCCTTAGCTGGTGAATTTAAGAATTAATTGATTGAGAGCGCACACGCGCTTGCTAGCTCCAGCTTCAGCTGCTTGTAGTGACTGAACTCGAATGCTGAAAGTCGAGTCCAGCATGATGGTTAAATAAGAAGGAAGCTGAATTTCCTTGGGTGCCGTCACGGTGCAGACAAAAGGCTAAATTGGAAGCATAGAAAAGCTCAAGGTCCGTGTCGGTGCTCGCGGCGACCGAAAAGTCTACATGCTTGGTTACGTGGGAACTCACGCGCCTGGTGTATGTGTGAAGATTTTCCTCGCATGCATCGAAATACGTTTAGGGATCAGGTGTCATGGCACTTGAGTATGTGCCGACGCAAGAGAACCCAGCGGAATGCACTTAGCCGCCCAGAACTTCACCACAAGCGATACCTGTGTGGAAACTATTAATAGGTGACGACCTAGGAGCTGCTGCTTGTGGAGGAGGTGTTGGTTTGCCCACAAGCAACAGCTCCTCTAAGCTGGGTTTGCGTTTTTCCGGTTGACTCGACCGGATTGTTTCCCGCGGTACCGTGCGTTTGTTACATACTGGAAGATCAGATGCTCCGCTGACACCGTACATGTCACGGGTTAGACTACCACGCAGCGGGAGGCCAATAGAGCTGCCCGACACGTGGCCAAGACGCGCAGGACCAGAGAGCCCTTGCACCTGGACAGGGACACCGCGTAGCGGATCCAGGGACCCATGCAACTCGCAAGGAGATGCAAGGGGATATCCAGCGTTGTATTAACACCAATCACAGCAAGGTCGAGTCGGCAACCGACGCGGGCGTGGTGTAACTTTGAGGACAGTGGTCGATCCTGGGTTTAACGTCCGAACCGATCGCAAGACATATTGATCACTACACCTTTGTGCGTCCAAACCCGTAGAAAATGGCAACCAAAGTCGGATGTGTGGCATTTACTATTGACAATTCTTTAACTTTTCGGCAAGCAAAGATGAAAATACTGCAATCGAAACCGTGGTCCGCACCAAAACTACAGGCTGCGGTGCGCTCGCGCCTACCGAACGGAAGCTTCAGCAAGCACTGTAGGGAGCAGCTTATTTTTCGTTTGAGCATCCAGGCCACGCTTGTCACGGGCTTCTCGCGCGTGGTTCGCCACACAATCGAGGAGAAACAGCGAGTGCTTGATGCGCACGCTTAGGGCCATGGGGACTGACTGGCGGCCACCGCAAACAACGGGATCCCCTCGTCCACGGCGTACGACTTGGTCAGGCTTGGACAGGCTCATGATCTTCCTCGGGGCGGTGTAGGCACGTGAAGATGACTCAAGAGGCTAAGGATCTCCTAGAGAAATACCTGAATGAAGACTGCACCTTCACCTTGGACACTATGCGAACGATGCTGTTTCTGGACTGTAGAGTTCGCGTAGACTTAGCCGCCACTTGACGGGCATGCTGTTCACAGTCAAACAAGTGCGGATAGAGCCAACAACCTGCAACGACGACGTCAACAAGGAAAGGCGCCGCACTTTCGCGAAGAAACTCAAGGCGCATCGAGCGGAAGGTAACTGTGTTGTCTATTATGACGAAACTAACTACAGCGTGTACTTAAAGCGGGCCCTAGGTATTGCCTTAAAGCGGACACCAGGTCTTGCCAAGTGCCCTGGAAGTAGCTACCGAACTCCTCCGACGCCTTCACGGCTTGGTAAATCTCCTCCACGAAGGCAGCGTTTGTATCCATACGAATACTGCCTCGCTGGAGGCAGTCCGATTCTGGACGAGACATCACACTGCACCTGCAGGTTCGAGCATCTGCACTTCTGCTCGCTTTACCTTAGAAAGTGGTAATTGTGTTGGACAACGCCCCCGCGCACTGTCAGACACAAAATCGCGTGATCGAGCACGCCCACGGGCCACTCTAGAGAAGATGGTCAGCCTTCTCGGAGAGGAAGCTTTCACTGGATTCCCCAGTCACCTGCGGAGCAGCAAAGGGCAGCTTTGACAAGTACGAGTCGTCGCTGATTGCTCACGTGAGCGCTACTGTGCAGGAAGCCGCTCGTGCCGCGATGCGAGCTGAAGTGAAGCGTACGGCGCAGGCGAACTCGACGGGTTCCGCTCCGTTCGCTCCGCGACAAGGCAGCACTAAGCCGGTCAAGATGTCGGTACCGACGTTTGACGGCAAGGAGTCCGACGGTGTTGTCTTCTGGATCCGTGTGCTCACGCAGGACAAGATGCTGGAGCAAAGGCTCGCGCACAAGAAGGTGGTCGAGTCAGAGCTCCCACTACGCAAGGCGTTCGAGTTGAGGCAGTCCACGCTGACAAGTCGCTGGAGCTGGGGATCGCGCAACGAAGACGGGTCAAGCAGAGACCCCCACGGACACCGTCAGGGCTGGATCAGTCACGGCGGAACGCTGTCAGGCCGGAGCTCGTCGCGAAGCGGATTCGGATAAGGCGGACGCACCCAGGGTGCTAAATGCTCTCACGGGAGAACTCACGGAGGGCGGGAGCCTGGCTCATTTGCCTCCGGTAGCCGAGCTACTAGAGCTCGAAGAGCTTGCGTATGTAGAGTTCCTTGACTCCCTGGAGGCAGGCGAATTTGATGAATCCACCGGGAACACGACTTGGTCGAGCTCAACACCGGACCCCGAGAGGATAAGACCTCTGTGAGGCAGAAGCGGTATGGCGCGGCCATATTGAAGGACCCATCGGACCCACATTGTTCTCTTCTAAAGGATCGCCCACTGTCGGTGTTACCTCCGGATCGAGGCGTACGACATGAGATCGACTTGGTGCCGGGCACCAAGTACTGCACGACACGCCAATGACCGCTGCCGAAGGAGCAAGCCGAAGGGATCGACCCCTTCTTCGCGGCGAAGCATGCCTCGGGTGTGGTGCGCGAGACGAAGTCACCGCACTCGTCGCCGACGTTTTGCGTTCGACAACCCAACGGGAAGTGGCGCATGGTGCATGCGTTCAACAAGCTGAACTCAGCCACGATTCCGGCGTCTAYGCCRATTCCTCGTAARGMTGTGTTGCAGAACAACWTGACATGATATACTGTCTTCAGCGCGCTYGRCATGGTCGATRGCTACTACCAGCTACTGATGCGTCMATCGGACATTCYGCTTACAGCGGTTAGCATATGCCRARGGAGTGGTTGGTAATACCCCAGGGGCKTYCAATAGACYGGTGACTCAGCTCTTTYRGCCGATGCGGCAGTTCGTGCAGACGTACTTCGACGACATCTTCGTTCACAGCCGCGCTGCGGAAGGCAAGACGGCTGTTGAAGTGCCTAACGCACACCTCCGGGAGGTTTCGATRTGCATGCGCGAGAATCGCTTGTATGCTAACATCAACAAGTGTATCTTCGGCGCCGAAGAGATTCCCTTTCGGGGCTGCTTCCTCGCAAGGAGGGGATCCGTGCGGATCCGGGGAAGGTCGGCGCGATTGTGCAGTGGCCAGTGCCAACATCCCAAAAGGATTTGCGCAGGTGGCTCGGCCTCGCCAATTACACAGCGCGAAATACGCTGAGATGGCGCGCCCATGACAAACCTTCTGAAGAAGGATACGGACTGGATGTGGTCCGAAGAAGCTTAGCGGGATACTGGAGCTGGGCACGCAAGTTCGGCTTGCTGTCCTACAGCTTCGAGGTGCTGCTGTTCAACCACGATACGTCGCCTACAAGTCAGGCCGCCCTGGCCCGCATCGTCCCTCAAAAATTCCACATTGGCAGCAACCTGGCCGGCAACGCCGGTGCGTAGCGGTGCTCTTTGCCTTCATCCTGTACAAATTCCACACCGGTCGACGTTGGCAAAGGCGAGTTGAAGTGAATATGGTTACACCCTCTGATTGGTCTAAAGCTTTTCCAACCAATCACAACCGGTCCCTCCAAAATTCAAAAATAATTGCACAACCTGGCAGTGCGCGACGGTACGTACGTAGCTAAAGTGCGGCATGTCCGGACGCAGGCCGAGCGTCGACCAGGAGGAGGCCCAAGCCCTGGAAGCAGCTGCGGCGCTGCGTACCGCCGGTGCCAAGCTGGTGTGCATCGATTTCGACGCCACTTTCGTGCGGGTTCACACGGGGGGCACCTGGACGCAGTCGGCGGCGGAGTTGCGCACACACGTGCGGCGATTCTTCCTGCTGCTAGTACCGCTGCTGTGCGACGCCCACGTTAATGTGGCCATCGTGACATTCAGCCCACAAGTTCAGTTGATCCGCGACGTGTTGAGCCTGAGCTTCTCTGCGAGCATAGTGGAGCAGTTGGTCGTACGGGGCGACGACCGGTCGTGGACGCTGACGCACACGCAGACCACGAACTTCGCGCCGCTGTGGCAGACCGACGGCCGCCACCTGGACCGTCAATTCAAGCTACCTTTCATGATCTCTGCGGCACTTGAGGTGCAGCGCAGAGGTGGCCAGGTGGTCCGCAACCGGGACACGGTGCTGGTGGACGACGACGCCGTCAACATCCGCGTGGCCAACGACAGCGGCGTCGTGGGCGTCTACTTCGACCCGGAGGAGCAGGACGCCGAGCCTTTCTGCAAACGGATCAGGAGGCTACAGGGTGGACAAGTGGAGGAGCCACAGCCACCGCCGACGCCGTTGAGGACGCCCAGGAAGAAGCCAAGGTCGGCATCGGGAGGTCTGAAACTCGTGGCCAAGTCGGAGCACAAATTCCTGTCTACTGGCAGTGGTGGAGCCAGGAGGAGGCTCAGTGTGGCACCAGGAAGCGGAGGACGTACATCGACGTTCAATATGTGTACACCCTCGCCGGTGATGAAGCTCAAGTGCAGCGTCGACATGGGCCGCCCCAGGTCCAAGCGCGCGTCCAGGATCTTAAAGAACTACAGCAGGGAGATGGAGGCCGCGTTGCCTGTGGTGCAGGAGTCGTCGGCCTTCTCTGTAAAGGAGGTGTCCTCGGCGCCGACCATGCAGTCAGAATCCCTGTGTGAAGCTTCGGAGACCCGAGCGCTGCCGACGTCGCCCATTGTATACGAAATGTAGATGGCGGACGCACGATGAAGATTGTAGATAGACGAACAAGCAGGTATGTAGTGACAGCATGAAGACCCACGACGCACAACCGCGTGACAGTTTGTCCAGACGAGGTCCATGGAGCTGTATCTCCAACTGCGAGCTGCTCAGCAGGATTATTACCACAACGGAAACGAAACCCAACCAKCSAAAGCTACTCCTCACGCATTTATTTATTGAAGTTGTCAYGGCTCTTTTGGGAGGAAGTGACTAACACGAGCTACGTCGGAAGACTTTCGAATCGGGCGTGTGCTCAGCCCGCGCAAACCTCACCTCACACGCTTGAAGCAGTTGGTTATGCGCTGAGCTCACCGATTCTRACGCTGYAGTGCAGCATTTGAAYTGGTGYAGCCTGCAGCCTGTTGCTGAAAGCTGTCACAGTTTCGTGCGAAAAAATAGTTGCGGGCCCTTACAGCAGTGCAGCTTCCATCAAAACCATTTGAGCTAGGTACAGCCTCCGAACCGTTGCGGTCAACCTTTCATCAGCCCTTGGCGCCGCCAACTTCAAGCTATACTACGTGGAATTCCGTGAATCGCCGGCAGCCGACCGTCCAAGGTCGACGGATTCGCCCGAGCAGGTCAGGCAATGTAAGCGTTATCCGGGTAACTTAGTTCGGTGCATCCGTTTGTCCGTGAGCAACCTGCACTCCGTTGCTTTACAACATGCACAGCGCCGGAGATCTCGGGTTGGAAGTGGATGACAGTTGGAACTGAACAAACTCACGAAAGCGTACTGAAATAGTGTTTTCTCCTCTTAAGTACGTGCAGAAATTCGTCTCGAAAAGTCAAAGCCAGAGAGGAAGGTGAGACCGACCACTGGACCGGATCGTCACCATGCCGCCGAGTACGAGCGAGGACTCTCGCTCCAGCTCCAACACGTGGACGACAGATGAGATGGGCGACCTCGTAACCGCGTGGGAACTAGCGGCCTCTCATCCTCGCGATGGAAACCCCAGCCAGACTCTGCACGACGCCGTGTTTAAACACTTTGTGGCTTTGCGTGGCGGCTCCACTCGCCGCAACAAGGCGGCGCTCACCAGTAAACGCAGCGCGCTTAAGTTCTCGTACTTATTTGTAAGGGACAACAATGGGCCGAGTTTCTTTGATCTATCGCCGGAGCGACGGGGTGAAGTCACGAAGCGGTGGAAGCAGCAGAACTCCAGTGTCGTGGAGCTTACACCAGCCATGTATCAAGGATTGTCTCGTATTGTGAGTAGAGGAGAAGACGAAGAGTCGAGCCTGCCTCCTAGAAGGCGACAGGAGGCCAAGACGAGGCCGACAAGAGCTTCTTCAGCTTCTACTTCCACTTCCACGCCGAGTTCTGGCCAGGAGAAGGTTAACCCGACGAAGAAAAAGAACCTGGCTGCAGCGAGAGCTACCAGTAACCCCTGGTCTCACCAGGAGATGATGCTGTTGCTTCAGGCCTGGGCGGGGGCCGCACAGGCCGTGATCGATAACAAAAGCGACGAACCGATGTCCATCGTGCACGAGATGTACCGCCGCTTTGAGGCCGTGCAAGACGGCAAAAACGTCCGGAATTTGTCGGGTTTGGCCACCAGACGCAGGGTTCTAAGGCAGTCGTATTCGAGGATCGTGGCGTTCGACAAGATCCAGGAGATGAACGGCGACCCCAAGTTCACCGACCTGCCCGCTCCTGCGAGGCAGAACGCTATTCGATCCTGGAAGAACGCCAACCTGTTGGATCTGTCGGCTGAGATGTGTGCCGAACTGGACAAGGTCATCCCGCTGGACACCCGAGCGGTGGCGCTCGAGGACATGCGTCGCGCCAAGGCCAGCAGCTTGAAGGCGGCGGCTGCGCGCGGTCGGCGAGCTGGAAAACCCTCAAAGAAGCAGAAGGTGGCCATGCTGCTGCAGGAACGTAAGGAAGAGGACGAGGAGTCCGGCAGTGCATTCTCGTCTCAGCCACCGAGCGTGGTCGATGACAGCGAAGAGGAGAAAGCTGCCATCCCATTGATGGTTATCCAAAGCCATACAGGTTTGAGCGAGCAGCCAGCGGCTCCGATACCGACGACCACGTACGTCAAGCAGAAGCCCTCAGCGCTCACGCCTTCGGACGATATCAGGACAAGACAGACATCGACTAGTCGAACCCAAGGGGATGGCAGTAACGCGGTGCCAGCAGCCAAGCCAAGTGTTGGCGAGATGAAGCGTGCCACGAAAGCGCTTGCAGATGCCAGCCAAAGCCCAAAGACGACGCTGCGTCAAGAACCCGCCGAGCCAAAGCTTTCATTGTCTGCGGTAGGATACGCCATGCGCGCTGTGAAGTTAATCCCGACTGCTACTCAAGCTCAGGGCGTTCAGAGCGTCGTGGAGTCCAAAAGCCCGGTACTTCCCCAACTCCGTGCTGCAGAGAAGCCTTTAGCTCCGAAGCCCCCACTCGACCCAATGGTCACCGATGACAAACCTGTTGAGGCAAAGACTGACGAGGTGGTCGAGTCCCAGAAAGAGGAAGCTTCGAGTGGCATCGAAGCGCCAGTGAGCACTCCGAAGGGCCCGGGGAGGTGGGGGGAGAGGAAGCATCCGGACGGGCCGAATGGCCATTTGTGGGCGAACAAGGAGCTCGATGTCTTGATCAAGGCGTGGGAGAAAGCTGCGATCTTGGTGTGCAATAGCGACCCGGCCGACCGCCTGTCGCTCAACAGGGAGATGTACCGCGTCTTTCTGGAGATGCAAGGCGGGTCCTCGGTACGAAACAGTACGGCGCTGGCCGCCCGGCGGAGTTCGTTGAAGTTTTCCTACGCGCATATCCAGTCGTTCAACGAGTCGCAAAGGGCCAAGGGCGAGCCCCCGTTCCACGACATCCCAGAGGACAAGAGGATGAGTTTGCTCAAGTCGTGGAAAAACCGCAACTCGGTGGATCTCACCAAGGAGATGTTTGATGGTTTGGGGCGCATCCTGGCGATGGACGCCAAGCTCGACGAGGTTCGAAGTCTCCGCCCGCCGCCTCTTCCTAAAGCCAAGAAGAAAGTCAAAGCTGTGCAAGAACCCAAGGCCTCTACGGATCTCATTTCCAAGACGGCCAAGTGGCCCACGGAGGAGTCGGCCGACTTGATCAAGGCGTGCGCTGACGTCATGAACGTTCCGACGGACGAGGACCAGTCAGCCATCGAGCGCGAGTCGTTGATCTACGACCGCTTCGTGGCTCGCCGAGAAGCAGCAGGCGACACGGACGCTGCGCTCCGCCGGGATCTGAGAGCCATGGCGCAGCAGTGGCGCTACATCCTCGCTTCGTACGCGTACATCAAGGCTTGCAACGACAACCGCTCGGAACCAGACAGCCCGAGCTGGTTCGACATGTCCCCGTTGCAGAAGCGCGCGTACCAGCAGTGCACGAACGTCCCGTTGAAGTTCGTGGATCTGGATGCCGAGATGTTCGCGTTAGTGACGGAAACCTCGTTCGAGGGAGCAGTGGCTCCAGCTTTGCCGTCGCCTGTCGGTAAGACCACGTCGGATGGGATCTCGCTACGCCCTCGCTCGACTCGGAAGCGGACGGAGGCGTTCTGGTCGTCCGATTCCGAGTCTTCGGTGGTCTCGGTGTCGACAAGCAGTGCGAAACATGCCAGGAAGGAGCCGGCAGTGGCCGCGGTCAAGAAAGGGAACAACTGGCCAGCGGAAGAGCTGTGGAACTTGATCCGAGCGTGGGAAGACACGGCGGGGCTCTCGAAGAGCAGCCAGCTGACGTCGGCTCTGAACGCGACGTTCGACCAGTTCAACAAGCTGCAGCAGGGCTCGTCCGGCCGGACTCGCTCGATCCACAGCGTGCGCAACAAGATGATCGCCATGAAGTCTTCGTTCACCAACATCTCGGAATTCATCGCTCAGCGCGGCGACAGCTCGGCCTGGTTTGACATGACGCCGGCGCAGAGGCTAGTGGAGATTCGCGGCTGGGGGAACAAGACGGTCATGGACCTGGGCCGCGAGATGTACGACGCGCTGGCGCGGATCCTCCACCAGAAAACCAGTGAAGCGTACGACAAGCCGGGCAAGCGCAAGGCGGGCCGATCCGCTCGGCTTTCACCAGCTAAAGTCACTGGAAAGGGCAAGAGTCACGCCGGCCAGAAACCAGAGAAGTATATCGCCGCAAACTGGAGCAGAGAGGAGCTGTTCATGCTGGCGGAAGCGTGCGAAGAGTTGCTGGAGGGGCGAAGAAGTCGCCGCTACGTGTTCGAAGAGGAGAAGGACCGCTTCTTCCGCCGCTACGAGGAGCTAGGAGGCACCAACTCGCTCGCTGCGGCCGTGGGGCTCGCGCGGTTCGTCATGGACTCGTACGAGTTCATCTACTTCTACAACCTCAAGGCGGCTGCCACCAAGTGTCTGTCGTGGTTCGAGCTGGAGCCCGCGGACCGCGCCCCCATCACGACGAGAATGAGCAAGGCTTACCGCAGCTTCAACGGCCTGGAGACGGTGGATGAAGAAGTGTACGACTTGATCGACGCGCTCGACGCCGAGCTGCGCTTGAAGCTGGGAGAAACCAAGAAGAAGACGTACAAGCCGCCGAACGACGCCATCTCGTCGCGCTACGTGGACATTGAAGCCGTCGTGGAACGCTGTGAGTTCGTCAAGAGGACTCAAAGGAAGCCTGTGGGGCGTGAAGTGCCGATTGAGCTGCAAGTGCCGTCGTCGGATGCAGATTCCTCCTCGTCCGAGTCGGAATCGGCCGCCGAGTCCTCGGCCAGCGACGCCAGCGCCCCAGTCAGCTCGGTGTCAGTGGCGAGGCCGTTGGAGACCGCTCCACAGCCAGAAGAAGACGAGGTTGTCGCTTTACCAAGACGTGACGTTGTGCGTCGTGGCTCGGACGCGTCGACGTCACGGAAGCGCGCGAGGGGAGATGATGTTGACGCGGACGAGTGCTCGTCGACGCTGTGCATCACGAAGATGATCCAGAAGCAGAACCGCAAGCTGGAAGAAGCCGTCAAGCGGTTCCGGAAGGACAGCGCCGAGGCTCGTCAAGAGCACCACGCCTTCTTGCTGCAGAAGATCCAAGAGAGCTTTCCCGTTGACAGCGGCAACGGCTCGTTCTTGGAGCGAGTAGCGGAGCGTCAGGGCCAGACGTTGGTGGAGATCTTCCAGCGCCTGCAACAGCAGCGAGACGCGGAAAAGGCCAAGAACGACGAGCTCATGCGCCAGTTGTTCGGACGCACCAAGTGACGAGGGAGGCCGGTCTGTATTTGCTGGAGGGAGCTGAAGAAAGGTACGGGGTTAGCGCTCCATTCGTTCTGCGTCATTGTTGAGCGCTTTTGTACGCTCTTGCCGTGCTCGTCACGTCTTCGTGTAGAGAATCGCCCCGCACGTTGTTTGTGTCTGGACCTGCGTCGTTCTCTTCGCTCCAGGCGCTTGGGGACCTCCAGGGAAGGCGACAGGACCGACGCTGCTGCTCACGATGCAGCCCCCGACGTGGAGCTCGCGGAAGACGTCGGTGCAGAGCTTGTTAACTTGCTTGCTGTGCTCGGAATCCTCGACCTCGTTCAAGGCGCTGGCAACTAGGAACACCCCGAACGCTCGCTCCTTTGAAGACAGCGCGGCTTCGGTGCTTCGGAGAGCTTGTGCGAGCGCTTGGGAGACTCGGGTTGGATGATGAGCGGCCAGCACCCCGTACGCCCCTTGTTTCCAGCACATATTCGACAGCGAAATGACTCGATCTTGCAGCCAGAAGACGAACTCCAGTCGGTCGATTTGAGCTGAGAAAGGAGCAGGAGGCTGCGAGTTGGTGCCCAAAAGGCGTTCAAGCGGAGCGCTCTCTCGACACGAGAAGATGTTGAGCGCCCTGTCTTCGTTCTCAATCGCCAGTCGCTCGGACGGCTCCAAGAGGTCCACAAGCCGGACTTCCTCAGCTTCGTGGCGGAGCGTCGACACGAGGTCGTACGTCACCACTTGGCTGAGTACCTCGGCCATATCGGCGCGCTCGCAGCGAATAACCGGAGTGATCGGGTGATAGCCGCTTGAAGACAGCGCTTTGATCCCAACTTTGCCGTTCAGGCGAAGCAACATCGTCGACGGGAACGCCACTTGACCCCGTGGACGAGGTCGACGCCGAGATGGCGGCTGTGACGTCTGCTGCTTGGCTCCTTTAGTCTTCCGCCTTCGAGAGCTTGGCGCCTCGAGTCCTTGGCGGTACGTCGCAACAGGGACACAGCGGTCAGCTAGCGGCGAGACGGCGCCCACGACTGCAGCTCCTGCATGCCACTGCTCAATCACCGGCACCAGGTGACTCGCACTCTGGTCGTTCACTCCGAAGAGCAGGAAGGACGGGGACTCCCCCCCTTCCAACTCGGTGAAGGGGTTCTCCAGCTCAAGTCCTCGACTGCATTGCCGCAGCTCCTTCCTGTCGAACCCGGCCATCTCCACCGTCGTCTCCGGCAAATGAGCCACCGAGATGGACAAGGTCACGGCGCTGTCTCCTGCTTCCTCCTCAACGTCGTCAGCCCTTCCCAGCACAGCGTTCATCGTGAACATCCCGACGATCCGGCAGGTCGGAGGAAGCAGCTTGGCCTCCTCGATCGCGGCAATGGCCTGCTCCCAATAGCCCCCGCTGTGCCACGGACTGGGGTCCTTGCTGTTAGCTGAGAGCAGCATTAAGTCCGGCGTAAAGCGTGTGTCCGACCAGCTCAAGTGGTTGGTTCGCAGCAGCTCCAGACTCTCCGCGCCAGTGACCGATGGCCCCAAGACCGTCGAGCGCCACTCCGGGTGCAGCTTCTTGGCCTCGTTCACGACGTTCTTCCAGTTGATGCAGACGCAGCGCATTGCGGCCGTGTCTCGCCACGTCAGGAACGGTAGCAGCAGCGTCCACAGGTCGGCCGGCAGACATGTCACGCAACTTTGAGGCTTGATAACATTGCGAACGCGAGAAGTTGGTGGGTGGGTCTTACGGGAGCTTGTAGCTCGGGACTTGGAAGAGGGTTCTTGGCTACGTTGGCACGGCTTGATGCGCTGTGGACCGCGGCGCGATGATCGGCTCGAGGCCCCTCGACTGTTCGCCATATTGTGCCAAAAGGTCTGTCGTATCGCACCATAAAAAAGTGTAGCGCCACTCAAATAACCACAAAGCGTGCACAACCAACGTGTTACGACCACCAAAACCGAACTTCAACATGTATAACGTTGCATTTTATCGATTGCACTGCAGTTTGGATCACAGTCGTCCCGCTACCTTTGTTCTCGCGCGCAGCCAAGATGTCTTCACTCAGTGACACCCATGACAGCGAGTCCGGTGGAATATCAGAGTCCAACGACCAAGATTCTAATGCTGAAGACACCATTTCATCGAGTCAGCGTCCACCATGGACCCGAATTTGGCAATCTACGACCTGGCAGCGTTCAGGACCTTGATGCCTACGCATGCTACCGGTATTGTGCCTTTCAGCAAGAATGGCCTCAAAAGGGTGGTCCTAAGAAAGAGGGGCTAGGCCTAAAGGTAGGATTTGCCAGCTGAACGGTGAATTTCAATCGTAAGATCACACGGCCTACGTACGCAGAGGCCCCGGTGATCGTGCCAAGGCATGGGCGATGACCATGGAGACTACGTCTCCCGGATGCTTCACATCCTAAACCCAGCTGGTGGAGCAGCTACGCGCTGCATTCCGGCCGGCGAACATTGAGTATCGCCAGCGCTCGCGCTTCCTCGCCTGCAAGCAAGGGATGCGCGAGCTGCACGAGTACGTGCAAGAGATCCGTGCATCTCTGGTGGGAAACCCACCGATGGAAGACGTCAAGGTGACGGTCCTCATGGAAGGCCCGGCGCGGACGCAACTGTCCGCGCCCACACGAGTACGCTGGAGGCAGCTGTTCAAACTGCCCTCCAAGTGGAGTACAGCTACAATCAGGCTCGTCCTCCTGTGACTCCTGGCAGCCACCAGCGAGCAACGGGCCGGTGCCAATGGATTTGGGCACGGCCGAGAAGCGCGACATCCGCTGCTTCGCTTGCGGAAAGCTCGGACACATGCAACGTGTCTGTCCTGCAGGCGGACAAGGAAGGCGAACCTTCCCGCGACCTTTAAGTCGCCCCCAAGCCCCACGTGGACGCTGGCAGAAGACGCTCCCAAAGGGACAGGGGAACGCAGGTCACCAGTAGGGGCGGGGCGCCCTACTGGGGAAAACCTGAGTCTCCGTGAGAGGTGCGCGGATGGCGCGCGCCATGGAGGCTTAGCCCCTGAGAGTCTATGCACTCTCGAATCGAGGAAGAGCATGGTACACGCAAGTTTACGGGGATATGAATATCCCGTGAGAGTTTTGATTGAC
>AWVW02048528.1:0-15079 GCA_000500225.2 Phytophthora pinifolia
AGTTGACTAGGCTTCATTATAGGTGACCTTTAATTTGTATTGCAGGCCAAACTAAAGCCCCCTATAAATATATTCAGTCTTACTTTTACTATCTAAATAGTTAACCGTCCCCTGAGACCAGGGACAAGTGAACAACAGTTCACAGGAAGTATTGCATACTTCCAGCACTTCCTCTGTGCAAGATGCTGTGTGCCCCGTCACACCACCAACGATCTCATGTCCATACTGTCCTTGGTACGACAAATCCCAGTGTAGACGCTGTGTACAATCTGCAGTCAAGCAGCGACTGCTGGTGGACAGGTCAGGATAGTGCTCAGGATGAGCTGGGTCCAAGCCGAGCTGGCAGACTTCAACATCTCATAAGCATGAATGACAAGTCGGATGCCACCACGGCCAAGCTGCTGTACGATGGAAGCGCGTTCGCCACCTTCTAGTTCCTGGCGCTCACCATCGACAAGGGCGCGCAGAAGAACACTTTGTCTCCATGCAGGTGCCCTTTGGGCTATTCGGGTTCCTACGGTATGATCACTGCTCTGTATGGTACCGTGTACCGTGTATTTTGGTGTGTATTTATTACCAAAGGACAATACATATGTTAATACTGTATATACGCTCAGACGTATAAACAACACCCATTGTCAGCACTGTTCCAGGCGCCGTGCCTCACAGGCTTCGATCTGTCGACGCCGGTGCCGCACTCCAGCACCAAGCTCAGTGAAATGTGGGCGGAGCTCTGGGAGGTCTACAACAGCACCCTCATCTGGTTCACACACTCGACGGACCCTATCCCAACGTGGGCTTCGTGCACTGTCCCAGTAGGAGTGATGTGTTCTACATACGCTGCTGGCTGGACGTCAAGCCGAACCTGCTATCGGGCGTTTGCGTGAAGCTGTCCACCAGCATCAGCCTGAACAGCTTTTTGCTTGGGCAGCCGACTCGTGGAAGCGAAGAAGCTGTTGCTGCTTCTGGAAATGAGGGAAATGACCACGTGACGCCGTCTAGAAAGCGTACACGTAGCGCAATAACGGGCGAGAAGGGGGTTGTCGCGGCTTCAGAGGAACCGATCAAGGATGCAGAGCGAGCACTCTTGCTGCAGTCAATCAGGCATGCTGTTGAGACTTTGGCGATGGCTCGCGGATTGGATTTGGGATCTGAGGTCGAGGAGACAGTGCGGTGTGAGCTAGAGCGGTGCATCAAACGCTTGAAGAGGATACAGCAGCTTGATGCTGAGGACAATGAGGACCTGCTAGCCAATGCTGGGCGGATGGAAGCATGCTGTGTCTCAATCAAGGGCGATTGTTGACTGGTAGTCGTGATGAAGGTCGGGCGCTTGCCTTGATGGCAGTTGTCAGTGGTAATACATTTGGAGGAAACTGAGCCCGCAACCCGGAGCTCGAGCGGAGGTGATGTTCCTGCTGCCTGAAGGTTGAATCTTCGCCGGCTGACGAGTACTGTGCTTTGATGGTTTGTCGCCGCTTTTCTTTTGCTGGAGATATTGCTTGGCCCAGGTGTGTAGGTGTCACAATATGTAGTGGACAAGTGCGGTCTCGAGCGGAAGACCAGGTTGCGGTTGAAGAGAAGTCATACACTCCGCTGCAGTCGTGGCGGTCCGTTGCGTGTCACATTTTGCTGCACCGGCACCGCAAGCGCAAGATTCGCGTCGCTGGCAAGGCAAGACAATTTTCGTTGGTAGCTTGATGGCTCCAACTTGGCATCTCGGCCGAGCCGGAGCCAGGATCCAGCCACCGGCCCGGCACCACATCATCCGATGCTCCCATCGCCGCGCCCGATCCTGGCGAAGCAATCGGCGGTGCAGCCTGCAACACCGGCACCAGCTCGCCGCTGGCCAATGATGAGACGGTGGCCATTTTACTCGATGCGCATAAGCGGTGGAAATATCCGCACCTAGCACAAGAAACGAGACAAAACGAGGTAAGTCGCCGTCGGGCGGATGAGTGTGTCTTGCTTGTCTGTGTTTCTTGGCTGCAGGCGTGGCAGACTGCAACCGCGGTTGGAAGTGCTCATTCCAGAACTTGCACTCCAAGCGCAACAAGCGACAAGCACCAAGAACCCCAGCATCCCAGTCATGCTCCCGCCGCCATCACTCACGGTCGTCCAGATGCTGGCCGCGGAAGACGCCGCCGCCGAGCCACAGGAGGAAATCCCGTGCACGTGCGGCGCCAAGGATTTCATGCTGAATCGTAAGCAGTTCAAGCACCACGCCAAGGCGGCCACGATCGAAGCCAAGCAGGCCGCCAACCCGGCCACCGACGCGTCCAAGCTGCACCGAAGTCTGTGGCGTAAACTGTTGGGCAAGGGCCCCAAGTGCATCTGCCAGAGGCGGCGAGCCAGCAGCAACAACATCATCGAGATCCCGGCCGAATACGTGGGCTGCTCCGCCGTGACCGTCGCCGGCAAGCGCGTCCCGTTCTCCCGCGACATGCAGCAGCAGTGTCGCAAGTCGTGGACGCCGCTGGACGCCATCGATGAGGACGACTAGTCAGCCGCGGCAGCGTATAAACCCAATATTATTTTCGTTCTACTTCAGTCCAGAGGATTCTACTTGCTAGGGTAGAGCACTCGCCAGCACCTTCCCTACAATAGTTTTTGACTCGAATAAATTATGCATTTTGCCAAAGTTTAAGATTCCTTATGGCGCGGGTGTTCGGCATCGGCGTTGACATGGCGCTGGTCTCGCGCCTGGACCGGAGCTTCGCGCGCTTCGGATCTCGGCTACTGCAGCGTGCCTTCCACCCGACTGAGATCAAGGAATTCTACGCGCGCCCAAGCGGCGAACGCGCGGCATTCCTGGCCTCCAGGTGGGCGGTGAAGGAGGCCACGTTCAAGGCCTTCCAGCGCTACCGAGTGCTATTCCCCGAGATTCACACGGTGCGTAGGGGCTTGGAGGGGCCGGCCATCCCCACTGCACTACCAGTGGCTAGTAACTCCAAGGCGTTGATGCTGGAGTTCTCGGGCGAGACGGAGGTGCTGGCCAAGCGACTGCGATTGGTGGTAGGGCAGCAAGTGATGGAGGGTGATTGAGCTGCTGTCCTCACTGTGGTGCTATGCTGTTCTACCAGGAGCCTCATGTGTCTATTTCGCACGACGGAGACTACGCGGTGGCCTACGTGCTGCTGCAGCAGGAGACCGACGACACGGCAAGGAACTCGTCAAGTTGAAGACACGAGTCCATTGTCTAGCTTAATGTGGACTCAGCTCTCTGAGCGCTACCTTTATTGAGTCTTTACTTCCTACGTTCTTACAGCACACGCACAACATAGTCGTCGCCGTCGAGTGCGTTTGTTTTTATCGCTTCCTGGCACAGCTTCGACTGCCCAGGGCCTAGAAAGACTCCTTTCGGATGCCGCGGCCGCTATCGCCGTAGATGTCGCGGATGAGGCCGATCACACGCTCCACCGCAGGCAACGAGAAGGTAGCGGCGGCCCACGAGTCCCGACGGGCTTCTTGCAGCAGCTGACTCCACTTGTTGGCAGCCAACGCGTCAGCTACGCCACGGAACTCACGCGCGTGCTCCTTGCCCTGTGAGTGAGGAATGCCGCGCTGAGAAAGCCAAAAGAGGTACGCGTTGGGAACACGTTCAGTGGCGTCGCGCTGATAGCGAGCCAGGTCGTGTGCGATCGAGCCCTCCCACTCCAAGTACTCGCCGATGCGAGTGAGGAAACCCAACCGCTCCGGCGTCACCAGCTCCGAGGCCAGAGCCAGCGAGTCGATCAGCAGCAGCATCGTCGCCTGCCAGCGCGTGGCCTGAACTGCCACGTACGCCAAGAAGCGCTCCTCCAGCGGTTGGTCCTCAGCAGTCAACTCGTTCGAGAGCGAGCCCAGTTCGTAGCTCCTCACGATGTCGTTCAGCAGCTCCCACTGCTCCTTCACCAGACGCGCTCGAAGCAGCTTGTGCGGCACCTCCTGCTCGATGTGGTAGTGCAGCACCTGCCACAGCGCGAGGAACAGCGGCAAGCCCGTCGACAGGAGCTCGTCGCCAGGCTCGACACTCTCCACCATCAGGTCGTGGAACACCTTGGCGTCTAGCTCGTGCATTTCGCCGTAGTTGGCTCCGTTGGCCGAGCCGCTGCTCGCCTCCAGCAGCTTCCGCATGAAGGCGCGCACCTTCTGCGGACGCACCTCCATGAGGCGGTACGAGAGGATGTTGATGAGGATCGACAGCAGCTGCAGCTTGTTCTGCAGCCCGATGTTGGAGCGCGACACGAGCAGGTCACTCTCCGAGCTCGACGCCGAGATGACGATAGACCTCATCGAAGCCAGGAACAGGAACATCTTCTCGAGCTGGTTGTAGCCCTTGTCTCCAAGCAGTTGGCGCTGCAGTGTCGTCAGCGTCTTGTCCCCCTTGGTAGGCGCCATGATGGCGATGTACTGCGGGTGCTGGTTGATCGCCTCGAACGCGATGTTCACGCTGATGGTGTCTTCAAGTTCGGGGATGGGGATCTCCACGTAGAACATGGACGGCAGCGTCACGGACACAGGCGACATCGGCGGCGAGTTGCTCTGGATCTCCGAGAACACGGCGTGGGCGTGGAGATACTCCTTGGCCGTCTCCACGTTGATCGACTTCCGCAGCAGCATGTAGCTGCACACCTCCGACACCAGTTCACTCGGCGCGCCAGCGGCCACCGCAATGTTTCGAGCGTGGAGAGCCATGTGGCCCTTTTGAATGCCCGTCACTGCAATGGCCCGGATCGCGGCGAAGTTCTGCGCCAGCCCAACACTGACGATGATGCCGCTYAAGTTGCGCGCCGTCGGCTGCTGCAGGATCGCGTGGGTGGCAGTGTAGCCGGGGTGGGTCATCAACGCGCCGCCCTTGGAGCCAACGGCGATAGGCATCTCGAGGCTGCCGCGTAGAACGCGCGTTCCAGAGCCGTCACTGGCGACGCCAATCTCATAGTGCGAGAGCGACGCGTACTGGCCTGAGCGACTAGCGTAGCAGTGCGCGGCCGACTCGATGGCGCGCCAGTCTTGGCCGGTAGCGACAGCCACGGCGTCCACGCCGTTCATGATTCCCTTGTTGTTAGTCACCGCGCGATACGGGTCGACGGCGGCGAAGTTGTACGCCTCGATGATGCGGCTGGCCACGTCTTCGCCGTCCACGCCCTTCCAGCCGAGCTTCTTCAGCGGGATCTCGAACACCGAGCGCGCGCGACGCTGCATGCAGAGATTGGTGAGGATGCGCAGACCCACGCGACTGCGCGTGACCTTCGCGACTTCCGCTGACAGTCCTTCCGCCACTGTGTTGACGATGTTGGCGCCCATGGCTTCGCACACGTCGACGTCGATGTGCACGACCAAGAACTGCGTCCGCGGCTCCGAGGCGTTGACCACGAGCTCGTCGTCGCACGCAGTGTACCAGGCGTTGCCAGCGGCGGCCGTGGCAGCAGTGCGCGCGGCCTGGCTGACCACACGGCAGTAAATGTCGACGGCGCCGCCACCGCGCTTCTTCATATTGGGGCAGAGCGTCGTGTTGGCAATGGACAACAGACGCTCGCGGTTGCACTCAATGGCCGCAATAGCCGCCGACACGTCCTCGGTGCCCACGAGCTGGATCTGGGACGTCATGATGTTGCCCGACGTGGCCGTGCGGAAGCCACCGCCGGCCGCAGCCACGAGCTTCGCCGCGCTGGAAGCTGCTGCCACCACCGAGGGCTCTTCAACAGCCATGGGCACCGACAAACTCCTGCCGTCGATGACGAAATTGAGGCCGAGACTGGGAAGAACAGCATGAGAATTGTTAGTCAATCAAAGGTCTCTGTTACGCAGCAGGCAGGGCGACGCAACGCACCCAAGCGGGATGCCCAGCACGCCGATGCAGTTCTCGATCATGAGGTTGGCCGTGCGCAGCGGCAGCTCGCCGAGCTTGGCTGTCGGATCGGAGGGCGGCAAGATGTCGGCCGCGGCTGCACCAGGCGTCGGCTGCGTCTTGAGTGTTTTAAGCCTCGGATACATGAGCGCCAGCACGTCGAACCGCTCGCGCAGCGTCTTRTTGTARAAACCGGACCAGACCGAGGGCTGTGGGGCCGTGACGTTCTCGTTCTTGGCCTTGTTGGAGCCGTTCCAGTCGTCGCTGACGTCATGGCTCGGCTGCAGCGGCTCGAACTGCTTGGTCGACGGGTCGGCGCAGCGATTCAGCAGCTGCGCGGCCAGTGCCGCCACTTGCGCCGCCTTGAGCTGCAGCGCGCGGTCGGGCGCTGTGCCTTGCGCCGTCTTGAGCGCCTCGCGCAGTAGTTGCAGTGTCTGGTCCAGCGTCGTCTCCAGCTCCGCGCGGGGGCCCGAGAGCGCCATGAGTGCGTCGTCGTCTGAGATCTGATTGGTCATGGCTCGAGGAGTCCTGTGCGCATGAAGCGGCGAAAGGCAGAGTGACAGACGCTGATGGAGATGCACGTGAGGTCACCCGCGGTACGCGAGGTCGCCCCCACGAGAGGTAATGAAGGCGAATGCGAGTCCGAAGACGCAAGGTTGTTGCGCAACTTAAGGGCAACCTGCCGCCAAAGAAATTGGCGCAACCTAACGTGAGCCGAGTGCTATAATAGACGAGTACAGTACCAGGTATAATACCAAGCGAACCTGCCCTCACTCACCTCGGACAGTCGCCTCGTCGCTGCGCCTTGTATAATAGACGAGCTCACGCTTGCCCGCCGATCCAGGCGGAAAGGGACTGGCCGCGTGTCTGCGCGAGTTTAAAGTTGCACAGCACCCCCGGGAGATTGTCAATCCGACGAGATGCGGTTGAGCTCTGCAAACATGGTTTCCGCTGTCGGCGATTGTTTCCACCGCCGCGATCCAGCTACAGCTAGCTATGTCCGTCTTCCTCTTGATTCGCGTCCGGCAGGCTGGATGCTGGAAGCTG
The DNA here is from genome assembly GCA_000500225.2 of Phytophthora pinifolia. Classification (NCBI taxonomy): domain Eukaryota; phylum Oomycota; class Peronosporomycetes; order Peronosporales; family Peronosporaceae; genus Phytophthora; species Phytophthora pinifolia. The sequence goes on from AWVW02048528.1 coordinate 6,875, forward strand.
CTTCTGCTGTCGCGGATCAGGCTGGTCATTCATGAAGTGTCTTGGGCAATTGGAGACTTTCGACGGACGTGGAGGTCATCACAATTGGACGCTCTGGCCCTTGGAGATTGCAGGGCTACAGTTCCACGTTGAAGTCTGGCCCCACGTTACACCGAGCCTGTGCCAGGGCGGCTTCGTCTCGAGAGGCTCGCGTTGTAAGGCGAGTGTCGACTCGACAAGGCCATGCGGGGACGGGGACGCGTGTCGAAATGAGGAGTCAAGAAGTGGCAAGCCAAGCGGACAACAAATCCTTGCTTTCATCCTCGTTTAACGGTGGCTCGTACAGTAGCTTGTCTATAATAATGCGCGGGATTCGCATGCTTTCTTGTCGGCCTCCCACATCTTGGGTACCCGTGCCATGTCGGTGACCGCCTTGTGGACTGCCTGGTAGACGTGAGGATGCCTTAACCACGCCTGATTGGGCGCGAATTGATCTTGCCTCACGACACGGACTGCTCTTCCTCCTCCCAGTCATACTCGTCGTAGGACTCCTCTGGTCTAGGTGATACAGCCGCCTCCGGCTTGGCCTCCGCTTCTTCCTCGTCGGCCTCCTCGTGGTCCGACGTCTGGGGAGACGGCGGGGTGTCTTCAATGGGCAGGTCGGCGGCACTCTGGCCTTCGGACAACGCAGGCAGGCCCAGCGAGTCGTAGCTCTCCTCTTTCGCTATGACGTCGGCGTCTTCGGACTTGTCGGCCAGCACTCCTGTCACCACGGACGTGCCGTCAAGTCCGTAGCCACTCGAGTATTCCACTGCATCTCGAAGCTTCTTGCTCAGCAGCAACGCCAGCTCCTCTTCCAATCTGCTGCTCGCTTCGTGCTCGTCAAGCTGCTCTCTCCAACACAGCGCCTTCCAGTAATGAGGCAGTTCGAGCGTGTTGTCACAAGTCTGAAGAGGAGACGCATATGGGGGTGAGTTTGACTACCACGTCGCCACCACTAGCAACAAGAAGACTACACAACACGTACGTGAGCCTGCGGAAGCATTTGGAGACTCTTTTCGTGGTCAGTAGCGGAGATTGCAGTGAAAGGCATCTCGATCCGTAAGAACTGTGGGGCCAACAAGCGGGTAAGAGAGCAGAAACGAAATGCTCCAACGCAAGAGATCAACCGCGTACCTCGGTGCCTGGAAGCGGCAGCGTGTCGACGCCCGTCACGAACTTGATGAACTTCCGCTTCAAGTGCGGCTCGAACCCGTTCACGGTCTGCCAAAAGACACTCGACAGGGACCGGCAGCTCGTGAACTCCGCGTCGGCTGCAACTCGGAAGACTTCGTTAATGACAAAGTCGTCGTCCTGGCCATCGACAGCGCCACAAACGCTTTCGGTCAGGTCGGCTTCGGTCATACCAACAAGACCAAGCTGGTCGATGGCAAGGACCCGGGCAAAGCCACGACGCACACATTGAAGCTGCCACCCAACGCTGGACGATGGCCCAAACTTTTCTCGCAGCAGGTTGTCGATGTACGCATCAACACTCTGAGTATCCTCGGCGCCCTCGAACTTGAGATACTCTGCAAAATCTGACGGCTTCATGTCTTTCATCCCAGCCAGCGACTTGAATAACTGCGGGTCAAACAGCTGAACCTCCTCCAGCGTCACGCAGTGGTCCGGGTCCAGCAGCAAGCGGAAGAACATCGCGTGGATCTTCAACTGTATCGAGCTGAAGTGCGTAAGTGCGCTGGCCAGGAACCAGCCCACGAAGGTGAGCAGATTGCGGGTCTCCGGTGACTCTAATGTGTTCTCGTTCAGCCAGTAGCTCTCTGACCCCTGCACGTACTCGAATACGGCAGTCGTCGGCTCTGAAATGCGGAGCTGGGATGCCGCGAACACATGAGATGATACGCTTCGATCGAGTAGAAAGGTGTCGTTCTCCACGCTCTTGTTGACAACTCGCGTGATCGCTTCTCCGTCGCTGGCCTCCCATTCGAGCTGGGAACCTGGGTGGAGAGCACCAGTGGCACCGGGTATTGTGATCGCGTTCCCACTTGCAGTTACCTGCACAGAGTCTGCATCTGACAAAACGCTGGCTGTCGGTATTCGCTTCCACTTGAACGCGAGTTGCATGCCCACGAGCCCAAACCATTCTTTCAGTGGGCCCTTTCCTTCTCCTTCTTCTACCGTTGCTCCATCAACAAGCTTCTCGCCGAATGAGCTCTTGAAGAATGGGAAAAGAGAGAAGTTCGAGAGGCTTTTCTCAGATGAGAGATGGTGGCGCCAGACGTACTCCACGCTTGACTGCAATACGTCCTCGCGGTCACAGACGACGTTGACCTTGGGAAACACAGCCAGATCACCTTCGTCTTGGGAGTCTTGGCTGGATCGACGGCTCAGTTCCACTGCAAGGAGAAGCGTCTTGCACATGGGATCGAGCATGAGATAAAGGCGATCCGTAGGCAGTCCCATCGCTGCTAGAACGCTGCCCACTAGATGCCAGTTGTCGCTGAGCTCTTCTCGAGGCTGGTTCACCAGGTACGGGTAGAACACCTTCACCAGGCGGCTCAGACCTGCAGACACAGTTGGTCGATTCCCAGGCTTGGCGAAGGGATCATTGTCTGAAGTCCACAAGAAGGTAGGAAGAGCCGTAACGATCTTGAGATACTCCCACGTCGAGTCATGATACGCTTGGCGCACAGCTTCAGCCACCTCCAGGACCCCCTCCATCTCAATCTCAGATACAAGCGAGTTCCTTAACTCAAGAGACCGCTGTATATCTCCAGCAACAACAGAGCAGACATCACCTAGGACGGCTACACACTCGTTGAGAAGCGACGTTGCCAGATCAAGTTCCTGTGCGATGTCACTGCTGAGAAGGCTCTTGAGATGGGGCTCTGGTACGGCAAGTCCATACTGTTCCAGCATCGAAAGGATAGACCCCTCCATACTCTCACCAATCGACGAGTGGCGCTGAAGCGACTCGGTTAATGCTCGGGTAGAGCACCACGCTAAATGTCCCCGTGCATTTACCTCCGTCGGTCGGTTTTCATCTTCGAGGAAGGCCCACCGCTTAAGCTCGTCAACCAGCCGCTTCGACTCGGACTGCGGGTCTTCAGTTTCTGGAACATCCTCTAAGTCCGCCAAGGCCTGACCTTGCTGCAAGCCTAGAAGTGGGGGCACTATGCTCGTCGTAGCGGGGTCGTCAGATGTCTCCGTCTTTTCACCATCTAGCTCCTTGTTCTCCTTGCTCTCGTCGACGTCTTCATCGAAGCTGTTTTCATACTCGGATCCATTGTTTTCCTCCGTCAATGGTTTGTCAGGCGAGGTTGACGGCTCGTTGGGTAGACTTTGCGCAGCTTCTACAGCAGCATCTCGCGTGATACTTGAAGTATTCTCGTGCGGAGAAGATTCATCAGCGTCGGTTGTGTTTTCTTCTACTCTACGCTCTGCAGGTGCTTGATTCTCTTCACCATTCACTTCACCCTGCTCCTCCTCTTCACCTGCAGCGGCATCAAAACTGTTTTCGTAGTCCGACTGGTTGCTACTTTCGTTTGTCCGAGATGAAAGCAGCGGTTCACCGGCGGCATCCAGTTCCATAAGATCTGGTGTCGGAGAAGCGCCTTCTGTATCAGCGTTGTTGTTCCGATGCGCAGGATCCTCGACCTCAACAGTATCTGCGGGTGGTGACTCCGGCAGCGCTGACACGGTTTGAGATGCACTAGCTTCAACATCGTCATCTTCGCTCTCCATCGAATTATGCCCGTAGTCGGACTGGTTATCCGTTGGCGTAGTTGTTTCCTCCTTCTCTTTGTCCAGAGCATCAGCACCGGGGTTGTCACCCTCTTCCGGTTCGAATGAGCCGGCTGGGCTATCATCCTCATTCGCACTCTTTCTACTTGTCGGTCGGTCCAGATGCTCCTCGCTTCCGTGGTTTCCCTCATCATCGTCGTACTCGCTTTCGCTGCTCGTTTTTCCCTGGATGGCATCACCCTCGCGTGAAGCATTACCGCGAACAAAGTCCAGGCTCTCGTCTAGTAAACCAACCAGATCTGCTGCCGATTCGTGGTCGTGGCGCTTCAAAGGCTGCTCGTCAGCGGAGCTACCCTCTCTTCGCCCGATATTGCTCTTGTCGGTACCTGGATCACCGTCGAACTGATCCAGATCGCCGATTGACTTCGCCTTTGGTTCAATCACTTCCGGGCTGGGTTGTCGCCTTTCCTCTCGACTAGAATCACGCATTCGTCCACTGAGAGCGAGCAGCTCCTTCGGGGTCATATCTTTCGCGAACTCGACCATTTCCGTGATGATGGAATGAGCCGCGAGCACACGACCCAGCCTCTGGTTCGGCTTTATCAGCAGCGGGTTCTGCTGCCTGAAACAATCCAGGTTAACCCCTCTTGCCTGCAACTCTGTCTCGGCAAAGTCCAGGTCGGTGACCATCTTCAGGAAGTAGTTTCGCCCGCGCCATAAGAAAGGAGGAGGAGTTCTGCGCCACAGCAACCAATGCTGTTAGGATGACCGTAGCAGGAACACCCAACAATTTAGTCATGCAGCGTACGTACTCTGCCTGAGCTCCAGCCTCCAGCATCCATTCGACCAGTGCTTCCACACACTGGATTCCAGCTACTTGTAGATCAGTAGCGAGCTGTTGCGCCAGCTTCGTCGCTTCACGCGCGTTGGTCATTGCACCGGGGTTTCCTCCGTGGCGGCTCAGTGGAGTCGGCGCCAGGGCCATTCCTCCCCTCGAGCGCATTTGCTGCCGTCCGGCGCTGCTCGAGGTCGGAGGTTCGGTTGGTCGTGACGGAAGGAACAGAGCCTCTTGGACGGGTGTGCAGAGAATCAGGGCGCTTAACTGGTACAGCAACGTCTCGCGAGCGTCGATCGCCTTCAGAACCTTGAAACGAAGCTTCTCTTCTTTGCTTGGTTGCGCGGATTCCTGTGGTATCAAGCCAGGCAATGAGCGAGTTGTCGACAAACAGCTTCACCAGCAACGAATCTTACTGAAGGAGGCTTCGAAAGCTTGCCGAGGGGTATCAGCTTCCCGCTTGACGGCTTTTTCGGCTCGCGGTTGCGCTTCCCTCCGCCACGCTTACCTGCCGGCCGGCCGTTAGCAACACTCAAGCCTGAATTCAACAAGTGTTCGACGTACCATACTGCGCTCGTTCGTTGCGGATCTTGGTCTCCTTAGCCAACGGTGTCGGCGGGGTGCTGTAAGTGGGGGAATGGGCCGGCGACTGGGCCTTGCTGGCTTTGGGCGGTGGGTCGACTGCAAAGCGATCATTCCAGCCTTGTTCTCGTCGATTTAACTCTTCCTCGGAAAGTGTAACGAGGTGGCGGTGGCTGCGCAGGGGATGACTCGGCTTGCGAGTACCAGTCTTCCTTGGGTGTCGTTGGTCCAGAAGGTTCTTGACGAGGGATTCCCGCTTCGCTGTCGCCATGGCTCGCTCACCGCGCGTCGAGATCAAGAGTCCATCGACGCCTGCAGCCACACTACCACTGCAAATAGAGACGAAACTCCTCCACGCGAGTCAATGGGCAATGCCCCAGTCAAACCTGCGTGTTAATGACTCTTACCGCTCAGGGCTAGTTGGCCTTCTGCCGGTTGATGTCGGCTTTGACGGCCGCCTTGCACTCGGCTACAGCTATCAGCTCTCTATCGATCGCTGCGATCTGACTCGTGTCACTCTGCCTGCCTCGCTCACGACGCAGCTTCCGCTCACGCTCACGTAAGGACATGAGCAGCGTGAAGTCCGAAGACGCAAACGCGCCGGCCGCCTCGGGGACGTCGTCGGTAGTCGCCGGCACATCGGACGTCTCGTGGAAGTTGGAGCCGCCGACGTAGAGTCCACCGGTGCAGAGCAGCACGAGCCACAAGCCCGTGGCATGGTACGCTCGGAAGGAGAGCAGGTGCATCTTGAGCGTCGACTTCCACTGCTTGACGACGCTGCCCTGCTGGTTCGAGCACGACTCGCACTGTGGGTAGAAGCGGAAGGTCGTCTTGCGCCCCAGCATCCGCCGGAAGAGCTTCTCGTCCGTCCGCTTGGCCACCCTACACAACAGCAGCACAACACACGTCGCGTCAAGACCAGACGAGCCGCAGATCAGCAGCAGAGACCTCCCCACTGCAGCAGAAGTCGGCTTACAGTTTGGGCGGCTGATGGTCTGCGTGGTAGCGCACGCCGCGCTTGATGCCGCACGTGTGGCAGCCAAAGAGTCGGCCGAGCTCCTGGATAACGCCGCGCTCGACGCCCGTGGCGTACTCAACTGTGGCTGGCAGTGACGCCTTCCTGAGGTGGAAGGCGCCAAGGTCGGCGTAGGGCGAGGGCGCCAACGCGCTCCAGCGGCCGCCCAGAAGGCGAAAGCACAGCAAACCCATCACTGCGTAGACAGGGTACGGCGCATGCGGGAGGTCCTCCCAGCGCTCCTGCAGCTTGCGTCGGGCTTGGCGCCATGCCGTAGGGGGCGGCAGAGTGCGCACAAGCCAGCTGCACCAGCTCTTCTCGCTGGCGCGCCGGCTCCGCGCCAGTTCCTGGAATGTCTCGCGCGGCACCGATGCAAAGTGCAGCGCCAGCACCGATGAAGAGGCCACGGCGGCCGCGCCTACGACCTGAGGAAGCAGGAAGCCTGACGCCGAGCCGATGCGCAGCGCCTTTTGCGCCACTTGAGCCATCGATACGCCGGCGAGGAACACTGTGCCACCTGTAGCTGCATCTAGGACATGCGCAGTGAGCGACTCGTACACGGAGATGGAGCGGTCGCTCGTGAAGTGCAGCCGCAGCCGCCGCACAGCTTCATCGATGTCCATGCTGCTGGACGCAAAGTCCGATAAACCCACCCACCGTGCAAGAAACAGCCGCAAAAGAAAAAAAACGCGGCGTTTATGCTTTTTTTAGCGGCGTTTTTTAAGGACGCTGCGTCTGAACTTAGACTTGGAGGACCGCTGCCCATTGCTGCTGTGCTGTGAAGCGCAGGCCACTGCCGCACAAGGACAGCCTGTTGCCCATCAGCTGCTGGCAGCAGTCCTATTCTGGTCATTGTTGCTAAGGAGTGGCAACCTCGAGAGGCTTATGCTGCTGCTGGCGATGGAGGAGGATGTGGACGCGTCCGCCGATCGGCGCAGGTCGCTGGCCTCGCAGATGGAGGAGATGGCCAGCGACGGCGCCTTCCTGCGCACCATCGAGCACCGGAGTCCACAGATGGATGTATGCCGGACCATCTTGCGCAAACCCACGGGCAAGCGCACTCTCGAGGACATCCACGTGGTGAGTCTAGCTGTTGCATTCACCCTGAGGCTGTAGATAACCCCCACCGTGTTGTTCCCTATCCTACTGCAGCTCAAGTCGTTATTCGCGTCGTCCAAACTGCTCGATTTCTTCTCCAACCTCGACGCATGTTCGTGCACAATGCGCATTGCCATCTTCTCGTTGGATAGTTGCGCCGCGCTGTATCTGATAGTGTGGCTTTGCCTTGGTTCTTTTGGGCTTCCTCCTCCCCAGTTAAGGTGAGTCCCATTGTCTCGACTTGTTGGGAACTTGCTTTCCTCTGACTGGTGTTGTCGTCCAGCTGGATCGCTTGTATCAATCGCTCGAGATTGCTGTGTACACGGAGAAAGGGGTGTACGTGTTCCACGAGGTACGATCGGCTGTGCGGCTAAGGCCAAAACATCCGAATGCTGACGCTGCAGTTCTGTATCCTGTCTGCACAGGGCGACGACGGTGACAGCTTTTATCTTGTCTACTCGGGTCGAGGTAAGAGCGTGAGGATCTCAAGCTTACTAAAGCTTACAACTCACTGACAGTGATGAAAACGCAGTGGAAGTGGTGAAGACTGAAGTGGAGAACCCCGCTCGGACCAACGGAACCGCCCATCTGGCCTTCCTGGATCCAGGTGACACCTTTGGAGAACGAGCCTTGCTCTCGAGCACAGACGTACGCGCTGGTGAGAGCTACACAGCATCAGCACCTCTATTTCATTGACCGATGCAACAACTCTAACCGCTCCTGGTCTAGCGTCCGTGATCATTGTGAGTACGCCGACAGAGCTCGTCTTCATCAACCGAGTCGTCTTCAGCGAGTTGCTCAAGGAATCGCACGACTCAAGTACTCACTCGCTCGAAATCACGAAGCGATTTCGAAGCAACAAAGATATCGTGAGGAACATTTTCATGCGAAGCTCTACCCAGCGATCGGAAAAGGATCTCAAGTTCGCGGTCGAGTACCTGAAGAGCGTCAA
>KV734941.1:0-21135 GCA_000500225.2 Phytophthora pinifolia
TGTTATTTGAAGCCTATCCTGTTACAAAACCAATAGCAACAGTTAGATATATGGGGTAAAAATGGGTGGAGAACCCGAAATTTAGGTCCATTTTAGCGAATTCGGGGTCCTTCCCCTCCAAATCGACTAGTTGAAAGTGCAAGAAATTTCGTTGTTTTTGTTTGCAATTGCATGCCAGCCACGTATTCGAAATCCACGATCTTGATAGGCTGACGGAAGAAACCAGATGCTCTCTCCCCATCACGCTCGATAAATTACCGGCTCCTTCCCATAAAACGTGATTCTGGGAAAAATACTAACCGTGCTAGAAAAACTTTCAAATGTAATATTGACTGTGTATAAATGCGATGGTGGGTCACTCTCCCCAAACCTTCGTGGTCGACCATATGTTTTTAAACCTTCCATCATTTATAACTCACATTTCGACCAGTGAAATGTTAGACTTGTTATATAACAGCAACATGTCGTTCCACACCCTACCGAGCCGAAGTTGGGGTCATGGTGTTGCTCCCAGGCAGCCCAGATTGAAGAAATAGTGCTCTTCGCGAAGCCCAAGCACTCATGGACGTGATTGCGCACATCACAGTTACATAGGTGCGGCGCCGCGGCCTTCTTGGCGCGGATATACTCATAGGTTCTCACCACCAGCCGCTTTTCGGCAGCAGATAATTTCTTACCGGCCGCCATTTGACTTATGGAGGCCAAGCTGCGTGGCTGCATGTTGTCGATGAATATAATAAGATGCACAGCTTTCTAATTCTGGTGTATTTTGAGCTAGCGGCCGTCAAGAAACATCCGGCTATAAGTAGGAGCTCTTAAATTACCATTTCCGTCCGAGGTTCGGTGGCCGGGATATCTCTGCTTCATCTCCTGCATTCCCCCAGACGCCCGCAAAACGTCTACCACCCCACCCCTGCTATGCCGTTCGGTGGTGATACAGTGACCTGCTCTTCGCAGCCCTTACTGATGTGTGTGCGTCCCCTCCCCACGCTCAATCGTCGTTGAGAAGAATCGCGCTACAGCAAACCAATCCAGGGAATGTTTGGTGGCAGCATATGCAGCCTTGTAGCCCTCATGTGTTCGCAGTTCCTCGAGATGCCGCGTCAAGCGCGCCAGCGCACCATTATCATAATCGTCCTCTAAACCGATAAGAATGCGGATTTCCTTTTCGTAGATCACCGCTGCGCGAGTCAAATTTTGTTTCCATTGTCGCACAACTTAAGAACTTCGTCGCTACCGTATCCGCTCGCCTGCATGCGGGCCCAGTCATCTCGCTCGTCAATCAGCGGCGGCAGTCGCGATTCCCGCAAGGGGAATTTACTTCGCCACTCGTCCATCCAGCGAAGCACCGCACGATCTACGCCTAATTTGGCGTACATGCATCCTCGTCGCCACCCCACTGTCCATTCCTTCAGGACTTCTCATTAAGGAATATGAGTAGCTCCTCTGGATAGGGAAAGTGTTACACCATGTAGAGTACATTGGACGGCTCCTTTTGTGCTTCCTGGGTCCATTCCTCCGTCGAGCTCCGTTCAAGTGGTAGTGGCACTTGCGCTGTTGCCGGCCAGTGTTGAGCTGGTAAGTCTGCACAAGCATCCCGAGTCGCGAGTATGCTCGACTGCGGGTGCTGTTCGTCGATGTCCTGCATGGGCACTGCGAGGCTGCCTGCCGCTTCGCTCCTTCTTGGGTGCCGGATTTTATCCCCTTCTATCGGAGTGGTGGAATGGTCCCGCTTCTGCGTCGAGGGTACCTTGACTGCTCTTGGTCCGGGGACCGAGTCGGGTTGCGTGCTCTGGGAGCTGATAGCACTCGAGGGAGTGTACGACGAGTCGCTGTACGGCTCACTACTGGTTCTTGATCGTTCTGCATCTCTTGATCGTCTTCGAATTCCAGATAGATCATTCGCTGCCATTGTAGCAGCACACACCGAGGGATCTGACACTGTTGTAGCACCATCCTAACGCTGGGGTTGTTTGAGTCCGTAAGTTCGAGCTTCACCAGCGCCTCCCGCTGTTGTTGGGAGAGCTGACTTGCCTTATGGTCCATGAACGTCAGAAGCTCTCGGTATCTCTCTTATCCAGGATGCCGGGGATGTATTTCTGAAGCTCATGCACGATAGAAGCCGGTCCCATAGCTTGTCCACGTCTCCGTTCCATTCCGCTGGATCCGACGGGTCCTGTGACTCTCCTTGCTCGAGGCGGCCGTCCTCTGTTTGGCTTGCCGCTAGTTTGGAGCGAACAAAGGCTGAGTAATGTTCACCCCAGTACCGCAGAATGACTGGTGCTGCTCCAGCAGCGGCATTTTTCTTCCGTATAGCTGTCACGCATTCGTCAAACTGAAGTGAGAGATGTTGACCAGTTTCGATGACTTTCCTGCCCCCGGTCAGCGTACCATTGTTTGTTCTTGTCCGTGTCGAACGCAATCACGAACACCTTACGTTGCAGGAAATTGGCTGCCTGCGCCATGAATTCACTGCATCCCCATTTGTGTACGCCAAGCCCACCGACGAAGTCATGGCATATTCATCCAGGTACCATTTGAATTGTCTGGTCGATTCCTTGGGATCCATCCCCTCCAAGCCTCGTTGGACGTTGACGAGTGTTGTCGTCCGGACGAAGTGATTGAATTGCTCAGCGAAGTTAAAGGCCCAGACCATCCGATGCCCCGTTTGATACTTGCCGTCACCTTCCCCAAAGATCGATCGTTCCCCGCGAGGTCTTGATCCGCTAACGCCTGTGCTAACGCCATTGCCTTCTGAATGCCGGCAAAGGCGCGATTCTGCCTGGCGACTTCCGGACCCAACGGCTGTATACTACGACGTCGACTGGCCGTCGGTTGCAACGCACTGGCTAGCGCTGTGCGTTCTCGCGGGTTCAAGGCCACTAACTGAGGAGCTGTGAGTGCCTTATTTGGCTTTGGCTTCTGCTGTGATCAGCGGAGGTCGTTTCTCCTCCTGCTCCAATCCTGATGAGATCTCCACCACGGCGCATGACTGGGAGCAAAGCATGACAGATTAGCGTACGACAGGCTTCGGGTACCAAGAAACACGCTGCAACAGCTCATCTGCTCGTGGGTTAGGCCAGACGAGATGACCGACAACGAAACAGCTCAAAAGCAAGAACAGGAGTTCACCAGGCTCCTGGCGGAACCCATCAGCTGGTATCGAAAGGAAAAATGGGTACTGGAATTACCGCGGCAGCTCTCGCAGAGAGCACTGAACAGACAACGGTCGAGGAATCCTTCTGGCCGGGCCGACAATCCGTTGATCATAGATCAACAAGGCGAAATACTACTACCGAAGAAATTTGCTCGAATACGGCCCTGTTCGTTATATCCAACGGGACGTACGTGATGGAAATCCCAACAACTGGAACCAAAATGCGAAGCTTAGGCGGTGGGGCATCGCCATACTGCCAAATCCCCAAAGGACCGCGATAGGGGAGGAAGTGGTAGTCGGAAAGGAGCAGCACATTCGTCATCTGCCGAAACTGGTAGCGACTTACACATGGACGAGCAAGGCAGTCGGCCGGATAGAAGGGAGACCGTGAGATGCAGGAACCAGGAATGACGAGGTGATAGCGTTGGTCCAGCAGATCACTGGAGCATCGCCCGTGACAACGAAGAAACCGAAGCGACCACCGTCGACTGTCAGATCCTACGCAAGCGCCAGGAGACGGGATGCATATTCTTCTACGCGCACCCGGCACTCCACCGCTTCACCTGGGAAGTACCGGACTCAATCGTAAATCAACACGTATTGGAGGCACTTCAGAAACAACCTTATCGGCTCTACCGAACGGCCGGCAAGGGACTCGGTGGATATATATCTTGGTGGGGAGGAACCAACACGTGGCAAGCGGCAGCGTTGAGGCAAATGTCCACCCAAGTATGGAGTCACCGGGAGCTCACAGAGTATCAGGTATGGACATGGCGGTGACGCTACTCAACTTGTACCATGAAAGTCGAGGGCAAGACAATCGCTGCAGGAAGATAATGTGTTGTCAGCACACCAAGGAAACCATGGAGCACATTTTCTGAGACTGTCCCTGTGCCCAGGCATGCTGGCAGAAAATGATCAGCCACTGGACCGCGGAACGGTGGGAGGACAAAGGTTTGACGAGCTCTTAGGGGAGCTGCGCCGGCAGGCAAACCCCTCCCGATCGGAGAAGAGATCCGGGGGAACAACCCAGACGCGGCAGACAAATACGAAGACGTGTGGAAACGGCTCTGGAGGGTGCTGTGCAGCATTTGCATCACATCGCTGTGGATACGACGCAACAAAACCATATTCATGGTCGAAGAGGTGACCATTGACGGCAGTGACTAGTCATATTAGGAAACAAGCATGCGACAGATCAATACAATTACAAAAACGAGAACGCAGACGAGTGGACACGAAGTTACAAGGAACAAGACTGCTTCTCATGCAGCAGCATCTTGCAAGGCATCGAGAGAAGCCACCAACAGTGGCACACCTTGTACAACCACCGGACTTAGCAGAGGAACCGGCGTTGCTAACCAGGCTCAACCACTAATAACGGCGTAAGACAATCTCTCTCATTAAGGCGAATCGCCGATTCTGGGATGCGTACACTGTACGGAAGACGCTGCGTGGTTGAGGTCTGTGTACTGTATGCTGATCAATACTGTAAAAAATGCACGGTTTGACTCATAGGCAATTATGTACGTGCGTTGAGTTGTCGTGGAGCTCAATTATTTATGCGCCTGTGGTGATCGAGTATACTCTCCATACTATTTTAGGAAACACTGGTCGCCAACACTGCCGGGATTAGCACAGTCCGGCCTACAAGATACTGCCCTCGCCAACGACCGTATAAGCTCGCAAACCTCCGCTGATGCAACACCTAGCATTTCCGCACGCACTTCAAAATCGTTTAGCCTTGTTGAAGAGCGATTGAAATTGTGGCGGAAGCAGTTCTTGATAGTGCGCTGCGTCTGCAGCTCGTCCAAATCTCCCGACTCCATTGCATGGCCTGCAGCTGGTGACATCGTAAGGTTTCTTGGCTAAGGGCTCCTGAAGTGGCTTCCGATCAATATCCCTCACTTTCTCGTACACAGTCGTTATCGGCTTTCGCCGGTAGACTTTTTTGATGCGGCGATGATGCTGGCATCCATGGGCGGAGGGCGAAACTCCACTGGCATGAACACCCTGATATGTTTCCCTGATGTTTCCCTGATGTGTTTCGCGCCCAAATTCAAATCCCTACCTCCTCAAAATTAATATTATGAAACCGGAAAAGGTTATTCGAAGTTCGTAAGAACTTTCGTTGGTGCCGCGGCGCCGGCTTGTCCCGTCATCGAACGACGTTCGCGCAGCCGTCGTGCACCTTTCGCACAACATTGTGCACGTTTTGTCGTGGTCTTTGCACATTTTGTCGTGGTTTGTCCACGTTGTATGCACCTTGTGTCACGTTGGTGTCACGTTGGTACCACATCAAAACAGAAAAAGGTTGCAGGAGTCAAGCTTGATGTTGGTGTCACGTTGGTACCACATCAAAACTCTTGCAGGGCGTTAACCTCTGGTTCTGCACGGTGCTGTGCGTGGTGCAGTTTCGTGGGGGGGGGGGTCGCGCGGAAGGTTGCAGGAGCCCGTTGGCAGGGCGGAGGTGACGGCCAAGCTGCATTTGGTGTACGCGAGGCGGTGAGGGTTGCGCGGGAGCGAGGGTGCGGTCAAGCTGCAGTTGGTGTACGCGTGGCGCGTGGTCGAGAGGGTGACGGCCAAGCTGCAGTTGGTGTTGTTGCAGGGCGTTAACCTCTGGCTCTGCACGGTGCTGCGCGTGGTGCGGTTTCGCGGGGAGGGTCGCGCGGAAGGTTGCAGGAGTCCGTTGGCAGGGCGGTGGTGACGGCCAAGCTGTACGCGAGGCGGTGAGGGTCGCGCGGGAGCGGGTGGCGGTCAAGCTGCAGTTGGTGTACGCGTGGCGCGTGGTCGAGAGGGTGACGGCCCAGCTGCAGCGGGCGTGGCGTCAACTTCTTGTTCTGCACGGTGCTGTGCCAGCAATGGTGGGCGCCGAGTGCTCCTGCCTGGACAGGCCAAGGTGCTGCTGCAACCACGCTCGCGCAGATAGGATGACGACCAAAATCTGGCGTGGTCCAGTTTCGCGGGGAGGGTCGCGCGGGAGCGGGTGGTCAAAAGGGTGAAGGCCAAGCTGCCGTTGATCGAGAGGGTGACGACCCAGCTGCAGCGGGTGTGGAATCAACTTCTTGTTGTGCACGGTGCTGTGCGTGGTGCAGTTTCGCGGGGAGGGCCGCGCGGGAGCGCGTGATGAAGAGGGTGACGGCCAAGCTGAGTTGTTCTTGCGAGGCGTGAACTTCTTCTGCACGGTGCAGTGTGAGGTGACATCGCGGACGTTCTCGCAGTTTCGCGGTTGTCGCCGACTAGACGTCGACTACCAATCTCATCGACAAGCCACAGGAGAGCTATATCCGCTCGAAAATACGTTGTTGCTATAATTGACGGAATTGATTGGTGAAGTTAAACACTACTATCACGGCTGGTGGTGGTGGTCGTCATCAAGCTTTCGCTGATGTTGCTGAAGCCTGGCAAGGAAGCTATTGTGAGAGTGCTCAGTTCGTTGAGTCGCTTCTCTTCAGCCAGTGCGTTTGCCGGTGGCTTCGACCACTTTGCGAGTTTGGGAGTGAACGGACTCAGCGAGAAGAACGCTTTTCGGCTGGTGACCCGTGACACGAGCAAGTAGCTCTGCTGGGGCTTGTTGATGAGGTTGTTAGTCGACGTCCAGTCGGCGACAACCATGGATTGCAGCGTTTCGCCTTGTACTTTGTGGATCCAACGGCGCACACGAATGGAAACTGCTGCAGCTTGGTTTCGAGATAGCGGCGCTGGCCGTCGGGCGCCGGCGGGAGCGAGATTTTCGATTTTTTAAATGGCTCGGTCGCAAATAACACGGGGAAAAGCTCAGGGTCCATGCCCGGGCGAATCGGTACGGCGTGGGGTCGCGGGAGCCGCAACAGCGCGTAGTCAGGTGGCTGACTTGGCAATTGCACGACTGTGCCGGTTGCGCCATCTTGCACGAGTCGGAACGTGGTCGGCGGCTCGCGCGGGAAGTACACGCTCTCGAGGGTTCCGAGGGTGCCGTTTGCAACACCCTTCGCGGTGCTAACGTTCTGCGTGACCTGGACCGGCATACCGGCGATCAAGTCTAAGTATGGGGCCATGCGTCCGAAGCGGTTGTCAGGAAGGCTCATCACGTAGGCGACATCGGTGTGGCTGATTGCGTTCAGTGCGCCTTTGAAGTTGGCGACCAAGCGAATTGGGAACGCTTGAGATGGCAGTTGCGTCGCTGTCTGCGCGACAAACGCGTTGTTAATCGCGAGACGCTTTGCATTCTCGGGCGTCACAAACACAGCGGCGTTCAGATCGAGCTCAGCATCGGTCTCGGCGTTGGGAAGCTGAATGACGCGGCTGTTGATGATGGAGACGAATTCGGGTGTCCACTCGCCGATGCGAGCTTTTGAGCACCCTTCACCCCACTCAGGGTCGTTGCGGAACCGAATCGACTCTTCGAGCATGACGACGACCTTGAACTGTCGCCACAGTTGGAAACCCTCGATGTCAGCTGTGGTCGGGCGTGGCTTTCTTGTCGGGTCGATGAAGATCGCGTCACCGCCGACGGGTGGCATCTGCAGGAAATCGCCGACTAAAATGATGTGAACGCCGCCGAATGGTACGCCGGAGACTTGTTTGTACCGTCGCAGCAACTTGTCGAGCTTCAACCACTCGATCTTGGTCATCATCGAGACCTCGTCGATAACGAGCACGTCAAGGGGAGCAAACGTCTTATCTCGGATTGCGTGTTCAATGCGCATTAGGAAGCTCGCGAGCGTGCGTGCGCCGATTATCGTGGCGGCTTTGCCCGTCAGAGCAGTCTTTACGAGCGAACTCTCATGGTGCCAACTGACGCAGAAAGCACTGACTGCGTCGATGACGCGGCTCTTCCCGGTGCCGCCTGCACCACCGAGAAACATGAGCAGTTGCTCATCGCGGAGTTGCGATTCGAAGTCGTGGCTGTCGCTGCCGGTGCCGGCAATGGTTTGGTCGAACCCGGCTTGCTCCTGCCGCAGATACCGCCGCAGTAGAGCAGTCGCAATGAGCGCGAAGGCAGCATGCTGACGCCGATTAAGCGTGAATGATTTTGAGATGTCGGCGATCGATGCGTAGTGCGCAACGCTTGGGTGCTGTTGATGGCGATCGTTCGGCGTCCACGCCGAGGCTACAGGATCGAGGGCGTCTGAGAGCAGCTGAATCACTTCTGTCGGGCTTTCGGTATGAAAGCACTCGGAAATCTGCGCTTCATCAGTCGAAGATTGCTCGAGCCACTGATTGATTTCGTCGATCGTGATGAAAGGGGTCATGACTGCTTGATTGGTGGACTGGCTCAACGAAGCGAACTCACTCGCCACTTTCTCGGCGGCTGGCATCAGCAATGGGCGAAAACATGTCGTGGTCGAGAAAGCGGACTCATTAGGTTGTTGCGATGATACTGTGGGGAAGATCGGGAGCTCGGAGGCATCGTCGTCGCACAGCAAGCTGAAATGGTCCTCTGACATATTCACGCTAGAAGTCGGATCATCGTCGCCGGCGTCAGCCATTACGTCCACTTCTTGGCGAGTGCCCGTGATGTCATCGTCACTCCCAGGTATGCCGGCGGTATCGTTGACTTCGTTGACTACCGCCGCAACATCTTTCGCTTGCTTCTCCATGCGGTAAAAGTCGTCCAGGTTGGCCATGACTTGACAAACGAAGCTCGACCGCGTTGGTTTCCAATGTTGATATGCTTGGATCCAGGCCATGTCGTCTGTGGGGTCGGCGACGAGGTCTGCCGGCTCTCGAAACTTGTGGAAAAGCACCAGCGCGCAGTGGCTTCGCTTCACCAATACCTCCAATGGTGACTCTATATCAACGAACGGCATGCGGATGCCGACCACGACCGGAACAACGTCCGTTCGGTGTGTGCCGACGCAATGTGTGCTGCTAAGTGGATGTAACGACTCAAACAGCGACGTTATTGGGGTCGTTTGGCCTCGCTTGCGTCGAAAGCACTTCATCACGAACTCGTAGAGGCACATACCGTCGAGCAATGGCGGTCGGTAGCGGTAGTCGTCGAGCAGGGACGCCGCGCGGTAGACCGGCGCGAAGCCACGTTCATTGAGCACGACAAGGTCGCACGAGTGCACATCGTCGTGCGTCAGCTGGTTCGTGATGTCTTTCAAGGGCAGCGGAGCGCACGGCGTGCTCATGTAGCAGCATGAGCCCCGCATCAGGTACAATACTACGAGCGGGCTGGTGATCTCTCGGCGGTTGCTGACAGCAAAAGCGAGCGAGGCCACTCGTCGGCGCCCCATGCTTATTCGATCCATGACTTCATCCTTTTCGTTAACCAGCTCCCGCGCGCGGCGTCTCTGAAAAGCCGCGAGCGCGACGGCCGTCACGAACTCGACCATCTCTTGAAGCTTCGTGACGTACTTGGTCGCGTAGAAGATCCGCAGCAACGCTGCGGCACCGCCAACCATGACTTGAACGTCGTGATTGGATTTAAATGCTGCCATCATAACCGGGTTGTAGCCATTCACGTACTCGCACGCTACCGGCCGCGCGACAATGACGCCTTCACTTCTGAAAGTTGAATGCTCGACGCGTAGCTGCGGAAATCCGTATCGGCATCTGTCAGGCGCGGCGGTGCGACTCTTCTTCAAGCAACTTCCGACGTGTGACCACCCGTGCACGTTCAGCAGAAACACCAGTACCGAAATGGCGAAGGGCGGCATTGTCTGGACTGCTCGTGCGATTGAGTCGCTGCGGAAGAGGTCGTCCTGGCGACGCTCGCTGCGCTGCGGCGCACTATTCAGCGACCGCAAGAGGTTTCCTTCGGCGACTGCGTCTTCGTCATTGTCTCGGCCTGCCAAGTAGCAGTCGCGACGGAAGATTGCGGCCTTCGCTGCAGCTGTCGAGGCTCGTCACAGTGCTTCGTGACTGATCGCGGCGCGCAACTCGTGGGCAGAGTAGTCTTGCAGATGGGGCGGCCACAACGACGGACGGTGATCGAGCAGCACGCGGCGCAAAACGTGCTGGGAGCTGGTCTTGGCCTTGCAGCGCGCACACTGCACCAGCAACGGCTCACTGGTTGTCCCACCGCGCCTCTTGTCGGGGTCGGCGTAAGCCTCGGCAGGGATTGGCAGCGACTCCAAGTGCGCATAGGAGTCGCCGCAGAACTGGCAACTCGACTTGACGATGTCGAGCGGGAGCGACGTCGATACAACACTGTCTGCGTACGCCTGAGATCACGATAATACGAGTCACCGTGCGTCTGTATCGTGCGGTCAAACGCCACAGAGTTTGGCGGGGCGTTCGATCAAGAAGTGCGCGTGTAGCGTCCCTCCGCCATGCGTTTCGACCATGCCGAAGTACGCTTCGACTTCTCCGAAGAGGACGTCGAACGCGTCGCCTTTCATGTTTTTCGGGTTCATGCCAAGCATGTGCTCGACGAAGGCGTCCATGTTGTGCACAAACAACTGAGCCGACGCGACATCGTTCTTCAAGCTCGCACTCTGGAGCACCGACTTGCTAGGTATCTTGGCGACGAACAACGTGTCGACCGACGAGACACCCGTGTACTGAGCCATGACAAAGGACTCAAACACATCCGGCGTCAAAGTGACAAACAGTGCGGGTTGACCATACCGTGCTTGGTAGCCGAGCGCTCGCCGCCGACATTGGCGCGCTCGACGTCGCTGCCCCAGATCGCACCACTACTGAATTCGACCGAGTTGAGGAGTTCCTGTGCGGTGGATTGGACACCGCGTGATTCGCCCGTCCGACCTTGCCGTCGGAACTCATTTTGCTGCAGAGCTTCTACCAACCCCGACTCGGAAACTTCGCTAAAGGGCTCGAACAACGCGGGGTTCCGCTTACACCGGAGCGCGACTTGAGTGTACATCTTTTGCAGTGAGATATGGTCGAAGCTGACTAGCATGAACAGCTCGTCTTCAGCAAACTGACGGGAGCTCAGCATGCTGTAGTGACGGATACAGGACTCGAGCGACACGGATACAGCTCGCTTTTCTCCAGGATGGCCTCGGCCGTACGGAAACAAATTTGTGCGAGCAACGACTTTCTGCGCGCAGAAAAGCTGCTCGAGTGCCACACTAAAACCCGCGGCACCGACGACGTCTCGCTCGAGAGCTCAAGGATAGTCTGCGGTAATGCCGTCACGATCGTACGTGGCGACGTGGTCGCTTTCGGTGACGATTTCGCGATCGTCCGATACAAAAACCACTCATCGCTCCATCACCTCGTCCTCGGCTATGGTGGCATCGCTTTCAGATACACCTCCAACGCGGTCGCCCTCGACATCGACATCTTCAACGACGACATGATCATTCGGCTCCTCACAAAAAAATCCTCTGGAATGTGGTGCGCTAGCTGCGAACAGTCAATCAACACATCCGCGTACAATAAGTTGCGGGCGCGATAAAACTGCAGGAGATCGTCGACTACTTGCCGCCGTACACGATGCATCTTCCGGATACGCGCTTGCTGAACGGTCGTGAACGGCCCAGCCAAAACAACTCGATAGGCGGACACCTCACCGATTTGCGCCGGCAGTAGTGTCGCCGCTGGACCAGGTGTTGCGTCGAACGTGAGGCAATGAGAATGAATCGCACGATGAACGCCGCCTCGCATGACCCTCGTGACCGCCAGAACCGAGATTAGCTGGGTCATGACAGCGTCACATCGAGAAAGCGTACCGGCAGCGTGCCGACGTAGAAGCCGTTTTTGATCGAGAATTTGGGCACCTGAGGCTTTGTCAAGCTGTCGTCACACTGGTCGCACACACGAAGGATTCGACGCACGCTGTCGACTCAAGCCTTCGACAGCAGAATGCCCTCGAGCTTGGGAATGAGGACGGAACAATCGTATTCACTTACCAATGACGGTAGAAGATTTTCGTCACCTGAGCCGAGAAGACGTCGCATCTCGTCTATCCGTTCAATAGCACAGCTGTCCACCGTATGGCAGCGCGAACGAAGCACCCAGGTGTCACACACAGCGCACACGGTCTCAAACAACCCTGGCGCACCCAAAGCGATACGCAACCGTTCAAGCACCTTCTCCTGCGTCATTGACGATACAGGACTCAGTCGAGGAACGCCACTGTCCGCCCATCCAGCGATTGAATGCGCTACAACATCATCCACCGCACCGGCAGTCTTCTCGTTTGAGGAATCTTCATGCAGCTGGGCTGGCGTTGTTGCTGCGGATGAACGCTGCCGTTTGGCCTGACGCCGAACACAATCTTGCTCTCGACACTTCTGTCGAATTTCTGGTGTCTGTCGTGCGCGGTACCAGCGCGCGGCTGCCGCGTTTCGACGCCGACGTTCTGTCCGTTTCTCCTCTGCGCTTTTGATGCAGTTTTCAAGGTCTTTAGCTTTGCTCATTTTTTTCTCTCTCTCCAATAAAAAAATGAACTTTTTCGTGTTGAAGTACGTTGTTTTACATGAAAGTACCGATTTCACGCCGGTGCTGCAACGTCAAATGTACTCGCTCTCACTTTGTCTCGCCGCAAAAGACTTGCTTGTAGCATCGACCAGCTGCGGATACAGGAGCGACCTGACGACGTGCATCCACCGCTACGTACATGCTAGCGTCCAACGGCATGTTGCACTAGAAATCTGTCCAACGTAATCTGCTTGAAATGCTTCTTTTGCATTACTTTGCTTCCGCTATTGCTTCGTTCATCTCGATCCGCGTGCTCCAATCACACCACAACATACCGAGGATTCGCACAGGCATGGTAAGGACACCTGTTCATCAAAATATGTCTAGTTAGCACACACTGATCAATGACAGTTTTGATTGAGTCGAGAAACGAACCAAAAGCTCATAACCGAAGTTGTAGTCAAAAGTAAGTTCATCACCAGCACTTGTGTCTTGGATCGTGAATACGCCGCGACGTTCTTCACCACTGACATTCCACTTTTCAACGGAGCAGTTGGGAGCGCAGCTGTGATTCATGAATCGCAACGCACTTCCGCGTCGTGTTGCATCGATAACTTCATCGTCACCCAACCTCATCAAGTAGCAACAGCCCTGAGCGGCATACAACTGTAAAACGTGAGTCGATACAAAACCAATCAAAACCTCATCTTCACGATACCTGTCGTCGTCGCTGCAACTCAGAACCAGACACGACCTCGCCAGCGTACTCGCCGACAAAAGCTCCGGCTTCCACTTCTCCAACGTGATAATTCCAGCACCCTTTTGACCGCAATCTACGATTGCAATATACACGGTTGAGCCAACCTGGAAACACTGGTTCTCTGCATGGACAGAGCCCGCGGGTGAACTCGTAACGAGCCTAGTACACAACGCCAAAACACAATGAGCACCAGTGACGCACGCCCCTAACTTAACCACACACCGAGCGGTTGATGCATCCTTCGAGACAACCAAACGCTTCATCAGAAGGCATAAAACAGTCACAAACCGGGATTTCGTCCTGCAATAGTGCAAAAAACAACCCACTCACGTTATCACACAACCAATCTAGATAAGCACATGCACAACGCTCATAGACCTCGCTAAACCGTCGCTCCTATACGCATTCCTCTCAATGAGCTCGACAGAAGCAAGCGCTCGCTCCATCCTTCATGCGTACTTGCTACCAATACACAACAAATGACGAGCGCGGGTCATGCGCTATCGTGACCATGAGCCTGTCGCTCTCATGACGCAGTGAACAGTCCCGTGTTGACGCTAGTCCCATGAAGATAGCAACCGTGGCTGTGAGTTGCATACAAAGCTCAATAGAAGACAATCCCTGTCTCTCAAGCATTCTTCCTTTCAAGTCGATGGCATCCTATCGTGGCCATGACGTTGTCGCCCAAATGACGCAGTGAGCAGCCCCTGTTGAAGCTTGTCTCATAAAGATATCCACCGTACAAGTGAGTTGCATACAAAGCTCAAAACCCAAAGCGTTCTCATTCACATTTGCGACGGCAGCTCTTTCATCGTCAACTTGATGAAGCCTCGCACAGAACTCAACTCGGGATTTTGCTCTGCAGAAAGAACGAGCTCCAGAAGGATGCCTAAGAAGCGCGAGAAAGAACCACCGTTGGGCGTCGACGCGATCTCGAAGACACCCTACGAGTCTCCGCTGAAGAAACTAAAGAAATCCATGATCCAGAATCCCGTTCAAGTCATCGACACCATCGATGGTAAGCACAAGCGAATACTATCAAGATACATACAATACTGACGTGAGTGTGTAGGACTACGCGGCTGTATTACCAACAATGACATGACGAAGCCAGAAGTGCTTTGGACGACCAGCGAGACAGTCAAACAACTGCACTTCTTGCGGCTTTTCCTTGGCGAGGCCCAAGCGCCTGAGCCACTTGAACAACAGCAACAGGTGCGATGCAACTCTTCTATCACTTTTTCCCATTGCGATGGTCACACCGCAACTCGACATCAATCGTAGGAATTTCAAAATTTGCAGTGCGATGACCCATACGAAGCGAACAAGTACCTGATTACAACCTCACTGCTCGCGTGGACCCGAGCAATCCTCGTGGCGCGCCACTGACGTATACTTCTTCTCTCGACCCAGGTGACCGCTCAGCGGTGTGTCATGTGCCTCGTAGAGGAATCGATGACGCAAGTCCTTATCGTTTGGGACGACAAGACGGGGTTCCTCGCCATCGTCTGCTTGGTAGTATAGAATACCCTCGGTCATTGAGTAGCGGTGCAATCGGGAGCAGTGAGGTTCACCGACAAAGCTGGCGTCTTCAACGCCTTCACCAGGTCTGCAAGATCATCATCGTCGCCATACGCCTCGCGTAGCCGATCGTGGAGCAGAGACTCGAGATACGCTACGTGCGCTAGCTCATAGACCGGACGCCGGGAGAGTGAACCGCCAGGACATTCTGCTTCCCCGGCTTTTGTTCCACGGTGAAGTTGTACTCCGCGAAGAAGGAGAGCCACCTCGCCATACGTTGCGAAAGGTGGGGCGACGATGTCGCTGTCCGCAAAGACGCGTGATCTGTATAGATCACAAAAGGTTTGCTCCCTAGGAGGCGAACCCGGAACTTCACGAGTGCTTATTTCATCGCGAGAAGTTCCTCGTCGTGGACCGGATAGTTCTTGTCGGCCGCCTTCAGCTGGCGCGATTGGAAAGTGACCACTCGCTCCTTGCCGTCGGCATCGACCTGCAACAGGGCACAGCCTATGGCAAATTCTGTTGCGTCGCATACCACACTGAAAGGACGATCGTCGTCCGGTAAAGCCAAAATCGGGGCACTCTGAAGGCTTCTCTTGATGGCTTCGAAAGCTCGCTGAACTTCGTCGGACCACGACCGTTCTTCAAAAGGTTCGTCAGTGGACGTGCCATCTCACCGTAATTCGCACTGTACTTGTGCAAGTAATTGGCGAGGCTGAGCCACTTGCGCAAATCCTTTTGGGATGTTGGCACTGGCCACTGCGCGATCGCGTCGACCTTCCATGGATTCACACGGACCCCCCTCCTTGCCAAAGATACACTTGTTGATGTTGGCATACAAGCGATTCTCATCAAAACCTCCCGGAGGTGTGCGATATGCATCTCAACAGCCGTCTTGCCTTCCGCAGTACATCCTGTCATGTTGTTCTGCAACACATCCTTGAGAGGAATTGGCGTAGACGCCGGAATCGTGGCTGAGTTCAACTTGTTGAACGCATGTATCATGCGACACTTCCCATTGGGTTTTCGAACGCAAAACGTCTGCGACCAATGCGGCGGCTTCAACTCGCGCACCATGCCCGAGGCATGCTTCGCCGCGAAGAAGGCGTCGATCACTTGGACTTGCTCCTTCGGCAGCGGCCATTGGCGTGTCGTGCAGTACTTGGTGCCCGGCACCAAGTCGATCTCGTGGCGTACGCCTCGATCCGGGGGTAACACCGACGGTGGGTCGTCGCTGACGACGTCCGAAAACCTCTTCAGAAGAGGGTAATACGGTCCTTCACGATGGCCGCGCCATACCGCTTCTGCCTCACAGAGGACTTTTCCTCTTCAAGCACCTCGGGGTCCATGACCGAAGAGGTGTTGAGCTCGACCGAGTCGTGTTCCTGGTGGATGAGCACCAGCTCATCAAATTCGCCTGCCTTCAGGGAGTCGAGAAACCCTGCATACGCAAGCGCTTCGAGTTCTAGTAGCTCGGCTACCGGAGGCAAAGGAACCAGGCTCCCGCCTTCCTTGAGTTCTCCCGTGAGAACATCTAGCACCCTGGGTGCGTCCGCCTTACCCGAGTCCGCCTCGAGACGAGCTCCATCGTAATGGCGTACTGTCGAAGCTGATCCAGCCGTAACAGCGTCCTTGGGGGTCTCTGCTTGACCCTTCTTCGTTGCGCGAGCCCAGCTTCAGCGACTTGTACTGCGTGAGCTACCTCAGCTCGAACGCTTTGCGTAGTGGGAGCTCCGACTCGACCGCCTTCCTGTGCGCGAGCCTTTGATCCTGCGCTTTGGACGCCGTCCGCCCGCGGGTTGGAACAGCGTGAGAGGTCCATGAGCCGCTGGCGTCCGATGGCCAGCGGCGCTACCTCGAGGTAAAGCCGCAGCAGTTCCCGTTCGTGTGCGCCGCGGGCTCGACCATCTACAAGCTACGGCAAACGCCATGGTTGTCGCTGACTGGACGTCCAGCAACCATTTGATCAACAAACCTCAGCAGAGCTACTTGCTCGTGTCACGCGTCACGAGTCGGAACGCATTCTACTCGCTTACTCCATTTACCCCCGAACTTGCCAGGTACCGCAAAACACCCTAGACGAAGTCAAGCGGCTCAATGAGCTCGGCTCTTACACGCTCATGGCGTTCCAGCATTCTTGTAGCACCAGCGGAGGCAGCGCAGCACCTGCGGCGCAAACTGCGGCCAGAAGCGACACGGCCGGTGTCGCGACTTTCAGCACGATCGACGCGACGGCGGCGGCAATGATCTGCCCCCACGACATCCGAGGTGACGCGACGCCTGTGCCGCAAGCCGCGATCGACCTGCGGCTCGACTGCCAGCACGATCGACGCAGCGACGGCGGCGGCAGTGCTCAGCTCCCACGACATCCGAGGTCCAGTGGCGCCGCATCGGCCACTACAATAGCTTTCACGCGAAGTGTTTTATCGCTTGTTAGTATTTGCATTTTGCTCATGCATTCCTCACAATCGTACTAACCTGTGCGTGACGCATGCTTGAGCTCGACTCACGGGCTGCCACCCGCCGCCACCCGCCGCTACCTTGCCCCTCCGCTCTTTTACCCCCGCGAAATGGGCGAATCCGTGTGCCGCCTTCAATGGCCGAGACTGCTATTCCATTGCATGTCACTATGTCCGCCCCACTTAATGCGGCACAGAGCCAAAGAGTGACCGATTTCATGTCACACCAATGGCTATTGTTGATAGCACCCTGCTCCGACCGTGACAAACGTGCACCATGTTGCACGACGGGTGCGCGAACGTCGTTCGATGACGCGGACGCTCTGGAGAAAAGGTTTCAACGATTGTGTACCGGACTGGATTCGAAGTTCGCTTGAAAAAAAAGTCCGTGCTGCTTAAAAAGGACCGGGCCTTCTACCTCTTTGAGCGCATGATCCTCGTGGAGTCCATCGAGCGCGACGCGGAGATCGAGGAGAAGACGTCATACGTCGGTGCTTCGACGCCGTCGCGTTCCGTGCTCGACCGCGAGAGCCATGAGCACTTTGTGCACGCCCAGAGCTCGAGTCGCTGATCACCGAAGGGGGTACCAACGTCCTGCGACACGACATGATGTTTGTATTGCGCTCATCGTGGTGCTCTTCGTTCTCCGATGGTGGCGGTGAGGAGGTGATGCGTCGAAGGTTGATTGAAGGTGGCAAATTGCGTGTTATTGGCGTGAAATGCGGCTCATGTGAGACAGCGAAAGCTGTTCAAGTGTGACGACTTCATGGAGAACTGCAGTTCAGTCTTGAAACTGGTGGCGACGTAACTTTGGTGATGCTCTGCAGCTTCGTGTCGGTCTGGCAGCAGTCGCGGTACAAGCGGAGCTTGAACGGCGTGAAGAAGAAAACGTCGCCAGGCTTGGGCATACTTGTGGTGGTCTCGCATGTACACGTGGGTGCGCACTTACGTACAGACATGCGAGACGTGTCAGCGCGTGAAGCCAGCTTCCTCTGCGTCAGCACCGCTGATGATCTTGCCGGTTCCGGCGGATTGTTGGCGCTCGGTGAGCATAAACTTCATTTTCGAACTTCCGGCGGACATGCGAGGCCACACTGGCATTCTGGCCTTTGTCTGTCGCCTCAGCAAGATGGTAAGACTCGTCGCAGTCAAGAAGAGCGTGACGGTGCCGCAGGCGGCCCAACTCTTTATCGACAATGTATTTCGCCACCACGGCCTCCCGGAGGCTTTCGTGAGCGATCGGGACCCCCGCTTTGTGTCGCAGTTTTGGACAAACTTGTTCCATCTTCTCGGAACGATGCTGGACATGTCCACGGCGGACCATCCGCAGACCGACAGCCAAACCGAGCGCGTGAACCACCTGTTGGAAGCCGTGCTGCGCAGCGCGGGCGCCGAAGAGCCCACGAAGTGGAGCACGATGCTGTCCCAAGTGGAGTTTGCCCTTAATAATGCGGTGCATACATCGACGGCCTTCACTCCATTCTATGCCAACGGCCTGCGGCATCCGCGCACCCCGTTATCGTTGCCTTCGGCTTCGAATTTGGGTGGGGGAGAGGCTATCGCCGACCATTCGCGTGGCCTCAAAGGCCTTCGACCACCCGTCAAACGGAACTTGCTCTCCTTCATCGAGACTGGTGAAGCCATACGCCGTCGCGTCCGGGACGCGATGGCGACAGCACAAGACAAAACAGTGATCGCCAGGGGCGTAAGCATACATTAGGGGACCAGGTCCTCGTCAACGCTAAGAATCTCCCTATGCAGGCGGTCACCGCAGTGGGCAGCACGAAGCTCCGTCCTCGTTTGTGGGGCCATTCACAGTCGTCGACGTCCACGGCAACGCGTATATATACGCTGGCGACGCATCCAACGTTCTACGTCGATCTGCTCAAGCCTTATCGCCCGGCGGAGGCGGATGACTCGGAGAGTCCGGCGCGCCAGAGTATTGTCGAAAGACATTCGCCATCATCCGAGCCCAGTCCGCTTGAGAGAGGGCTGGGACAGCCGGAACGGCCGGGGTAGGCGCCGCAGTTAGAGGAGCACGCTGCTCCAAGGCAGCCACGCGGATATAGAGATGCCGCATCCAGAACAGATACTCCCGAAAGGCCTTGTGGTCATGGTCAAGATCGCCTTCGCTCTGCGCGCAGCGCGCATGAAGGCGGTGCTGCTCCTGACCGAGCCGAGCCTGTTGCTCTTGCAGGACCCGCACGCTGTGCTTCAGTTGCTCCAAGTCGGGAAGCACGCTCCGCTCGGAAGCCACAGTCGCTTCGACGCCTTGCAGTCGACCACGCAGCGCAGACACGTCCACCCGTTGTGACTCAAGGTGCCGCTGACAACCCTCGACGGAGTCGAGAAGAGGCTCCCGGGCCGGCGAGACGCCCCCTGCGTCCCCCTCCCCCGCTGATCGAAATGAGAGCGCCCCGTACTTCCACGTTGAGAAGCTACTGAAGCGCCGCGGGTGTATCGGCCACTGCCAGTATCTGGTGAAGTGGCGTGGCTAACCCGATGCTCAAAGCACGTGGGAGCCTGGAAGTCGCCTCGTGGAGGACTGCGCCGATATCGTGGACGCTTATGAGCGCTCCCACGGAGTCGGTCGGCGTTAACACGCCCTAGAATACTCATGGCTGCGACTGTCGAGACTTCGACACCTTCGCAATGACCTCATCGAGGACTTCTTGGGGTAGAGGAAAATCCCGGGAGTCCCATCGTTGCCGATCCCGAACTCGATCTGCCTTCATCTTCGCCATGCGAAAGTTTCGCGGACTCGTCGCAGGACGAGCCAGTCCAAGCGGTGCGGCGACCGCAACAGCTCTGGGATGGGGTAACCCACGTGGCGAAGCCACGCTTCAAACTCCACCTCATTCGTCTCGCGAGCGAGCGCCGTGTCCTCAGGGAGGATTATCGGACACTCCTCGCAATTGGTCACAGCCACTCCAGGCTGACAACTGCGCCGCAGGTAGGTACGTCGCGTACTCGTCTGGGGTCCAGGCGCGAAGCGCTAGTAGCTGCTCGCGAGTCTTTGGTGGCGAAGGTTCGTAACCACGCTTAGCCTCAAAGGCACGCTCGACAGCAGTATGGGCGGCCCCCGTCCGCTCACGCAAGTGCTCGCGGTTCGCAGGCACCAGGCAGGCGGGGTCCTGCCCCTCGTCAGCACCGGCGTTGGTGATGACAGGTGGCTCCTTGAGCTCATGGGGGGCTGCATCCACCGGCGGCTCGATGCGCTGAGACTCCGAGCGAGTTGCGACAGCCGAGGGCTGAGAGATCTCCTCTTTCAGCTTGGCGCGCTTCACGGCAGCTATGCTGCGTGGGGTTGCGGGGCTCCCGGGATGGATGGCACGCTGCTGGTCAGTGAGCTGAAGCCGGCGTGCGTGGGTGCTCGTTTCAGACTCCTCATAGTCCACCTCGGCAGACACGTCCTTCAGCGAACAGGGGGCCCGCGAGGCTTCCGTTCCATGGCTTGGAGTCTCTGGTGACTGAGCGATCGTCGAAGGCTTATCGTAGGCGAAGCCTTCACGTCATCCCCAGGGGTCGCATCGACCAAGTCCCCTTCGCTCACGCGAGACTTCTCTTCGTTAGTTGTGCCCGGGGGATTTCTATTCGTAGTAGTCATGAGCTCGAACTGCTGCGACCCCAGACCATTGCTGCTGCTCTCTGAGTCACTGGAAGGGTCACTGGGGCCCGGCACCTGGACTTCATGGCGCTTGCGTCGACGGGCGGCGCGCAGAGACGCTAGGCGAGCCTCGCTCGTGGGCTTGTGCGTCTTGCGCTTCGGCTTCGCCGGCTTGGGTCTTCTCGCGACAGGTCGCGCTTGACTTCTCGTCCGACGAGCGGCTGGGGCAGGCGTCGCCTTCGGGGATGAAGATGCTTCGGTCATAGTGGTCGGCGCAGTAGGCGCCTCGGGCGGCGGCGTGCCCGAAGGGCTG
>KV734948.1:3087-27570 GCA_000500225.2 Phytophthora pinifolia
GGGTGCGCGGATGCCGCAGGCCGTTGACATAGAACGGAGTGAAGCCCGTCGATGCATGCACCGCATTATTCAGGGCAAACCCCACTTTGGAAAGCATCGTGCTCCACCTCGTGGGCTCTTCGGCGCAGACGCTGCGCAGCACGTCCTCCAACACGCGGTTCACCCGCTCGGTCTGACCATCGGTCTGCGGATGGTCCGCCGTGGACATGTCCAGCCTCGTTCCGAGAAGACGGAATAAGTGTGTCCAAAAATGCGACACAAAGCGGGGATCCCGATCGCTCACGAAAGCCCCCGGGAGGCCGTGGTGGCGAAAAACATTGTCAACAAAGAGCTGGGCCGCCTGTGGCGCCGTCACGCTCTTCTTGACCGCGGCGAGCCGCACCATCTTGCTCAGCCGGCATACGAAGACCAGAATGCCAGTGTGGCCTCGCGTATCCGCCGGAAGTTCGAAGATGAAGTCCATGCTCACCGAGCGCCAGCAATCAGTCGGAACCGGCAAGCTCATCAGCGGAGCTGACGAAGAGGGAGCTGGCTTCACGCGCTGACACGTCTCACATGTCTGTACGTACGTACGCACCCACTTGTACATGTGAGCCTACCAGAAGTGGCGCGCCACGGACGTAAACGTCTTCTCCCGACCGAAGTGGCAGCTCAGCGGTGTGTCATGTGCCTCGTAGAGGACTCGATGACGCAAGTCCTCATCATTCGGGACGACAAGATGGGGTTCCTCGCCATCATCTACTTGGTAGTAGAGGAGGTCATCGGTCATGGAGTATCGATGCAATCGGGAACGCTGCCGGGCAGTAAGCTGTGCCGACAAAGCTGGTGTCTTCAACGCCGCTACTAGATCTGCAAGATCATCATCGTCGTTGTACGCTTCGCGTAGCAGATCGTGGAGCGGAGACTCGAGATACGCAACATGCGCCAGCTCGTAGTCCGGACGCCGGGAGAGCGCGTCCGCCAGGACATTCTGCTTCCCCGGCTTGTACTCCACGGTGAAGTTATACTCCGCGAAGAAGGAGAGCCACCTTGCCATGCGCTGCGAAAGGTGGGGCGACGATGTCGCTGTCCGCAAGGACGCATGATCTGTATAGATCACTAAGGGTTTGCTCCCTAGGAGATGGACCCGGAACTTCACGAGTGCGTACTTCATCGCAAGAAGCTCCTTGTCATGGATCGGATAATTCTTTTCGGCCGCCTTCAGCTGGCGCGATTGGAACGAGACCAACCGTTCCTTGCCGTCGGCATCGACTTGTAACAGGGCACAGCCTATGGCAAAGTCGGATGTGTCGCATACCACACTGAAAGGACGATCATCGTCCGGCAAAGCCAATATCGGAGCGCTCTGAAGGCTCGTCTTGATGGCTTCAAAAGCTCGCTGAGCTTCGTCCAACCACGCCCATTCTGCATCCTTCTTCAGAAGATTCGTCAGAGGCCGCGCCATCTCGGCGTAATTCGCACTGTACTTGTGCAAATAGTTCGCGAGGCCGAGCCACTTCTGCAAGTCCTTTTGGGATGTTGGCACAGGCCATTGCGCGATCGCGTCGATCTTCCCTGGATCCGCACGGATCCCCTCCTTGCCAAGGAAACAGCCCAGGAAGGGAATATCTTCGTCGCCGAAGATGCACTTGTTGATGTTGGAATACAAGCGATTCTCGCGCATGCACGTCAAAACCTCTCGGAGGTGTGCGATGTGCATCTCAACAGCTGTCTTGCCATCTGCAGCGCGGCTGTGCACGAAGATATCGTCGAAGTATGTCTGCACAAACTGCCGCATCGGCCGGAAGAGCTGCGTCACCAGTCTGTTGAACGTGGCTGGTGCGTTGGAAATCCCTTGGGGCATGACCAACCACTCCCATAGCATACCGCTAGGGGTGCTAACCGCTGTGAGCGGAATGTCCGATTCACGCATCAGTAGCTGATAGTCGCCGTCGACCATGTCGAGTGCGCTGAAGACAGTGCATCCTGTCATGTTGTTATGCAACACATCCTTGCGAGGAATTGCCGTAGACGCCGGAATCGTGGCTGGGTTCAACTTGTTGAACGCATGCACCATGCACCACTTCCCGTTGAGTTTCCGAACGCAAAACGTCGGCGACGAATGCGGCGACTTCGACTCGCGCACCATGCCCGAGGCATACTTCGCCGCGAAGAAGGCGTCGATCACTTCGACTTGCTCCTTCGGCAGCGGCCATTGGCGCGTCGTGCAATACTTGGTGCCCAGCACCAAGTCTATCTCGTGGCGTACGCCGCGATCCGGGGGTAACACCGACGGTGGATCGTCGCTGACGACATCCGCGAATTCTTTGAGAAGATGATAATATGGATCCGACGGGTCCTTCAAGATGGCCGCGCCATACCGCTTCTGCCTCACAGAGGGATTTTCCTCTTCCAGCACCTCGGGGTCCATGACCGAAGAGGTGTTGAGCTCGCCCGAGTCTTGCTCCCAGCGGATGACCACCAACTCATCAAAGTCGCCTGCCTTCAAGGCGTCGAGGAACTCCACATACTCGAGCTCCTCGCGCTCTAGTAGCTCGGCTACCAGAGGTAAAGGATCCAAGCTCCCGCCTTCCGTGATTTCTCCCGTGAGAACATCCAGCACCCTGGGTGCGTCCCCCTTATCCGAGTCCGCTTCGAGACGGACTCCGTCCTGATGGTGTACTGACATGGCTGATCCAGCCTTAACTGTGTCCGTGGGGGTCTCTGCTCGACCCTTCTTCGTTGCGCGAGCCCCAGCTCTAGCGACTTGTCCTGCGTGAGCTGCCACAGCTCGGACGCTTTGCGTGGTGGAAGCTCCGACTCGACCACCTTCTTGTGCGCGAGCATTTGCTCCTGCGCTTTGGACGCCGTCCGCCCCGTGGGCTGGAACAGCGTTCTTCTGCCTGAGAGGTCCCTGGGTCTCATCTTGAGAACACGGAACCCCTGTAATTCCTCCCACATCCACCGAAAGCTCAGGAGCCCGCGACGGTGCAGGGCACGCGGTCAGCAAAGCCGAAGGACTTCCGAAGTACCAGCGAAGTGCCGTTCGCCGCGAGGCACCCGGTGCTCGTGCACAAACCCGTCCCGGGAAGAGGAGGGGACATGACCCGCCAGGGCTCTGTCCGCGAGGGGGTTGTGACTAGCACCGAGGGTGCGCGTCTTCCGGTCGATCCACGGCTCGTGCTTGGGCAGCCATGGCATGCCGAGGATCAGATCGTACCGATCATCCATGTCTAAGACAATGAACGGTTCGACCGCATTAAAGTCGTCAAATTTGACCATCAACGGGAGGAGAACCTTCCGCGTTGATACAATGGAACCAGTCGCTAGGCGAACAGAAACTTTACCATTACTCTTAGAGTCCGCTAAGGCTTTAGCGTACATTGTACTGTTCCTAGCCACGCTAGTTTTCGTTGCGAAATTGTACGACGCACCCGAGTTGATCAGGATTGTCATCGGCTCTTCATACCATTTGACGCTGGCCGTGACGAATACGAGGTTAGACCGCGCGGCGGCCACGGAGAGACACAACAGTGTCGTCTCTGGGACTTGCTCTCCAGGAGGTGGGGGTGGCAGAGCCACCGGCCTCGAGGAAGAGCGAAGCCTCCCAGCAGGGCGTCCCGCGCCTACTGGGAGTCGTCGTTTTCCGACTCCGTGGCTTCGGCCATATTGAGAGACGGAGTGGCCTTGCCACGACTCGCCTTCCATGGGTTCGTTGGGAAGTTCCGACTGAAGTGACCTAGCAGGATACAACCGAAGCAGCGACCACTCGCACGTTGGTTCCGCTGGGGATGAGCCGCCTCGGCCGCCGATATCTCCACGGGAGTGGGACCTTCCGTGGGTTCCGAACGACCCGTGTACCCTTGCGCCGAGCGCACGCAGTGGTCTTCTATCACGGCGATGTGGACCGCGTCGTTGAGGGACTTCGGTTGTCTGCGAAAGAGCTCGGTGCGCGCCGCGCCCGGACGCACGCCGTCCATGAACACCGTGACCTTGACGTCCTCTGAGAGAGGGGCCCCGGCCATTGCGGACTCGAGATTCTGCAGCTCCATGATGTAGTCTTGGAGCGACCGATTCCCTTGCTTGCATCGCAAGAACAAGGACCGATAGCGGTAAGCCACGTTGGCCAGCAGGAATGTCGAGCGAAGCTCTTGTTCCATGAACGACCACGAGGTGAGGTACCCCGGGAACGACGTCTCTCGGGCCATCGCCCACGCACGAGCCCTGCCTCCCAGGTTAAAGAGGGCAAACGCCACTTGCGCTCGCGCCTCGTAGAGCTGCCCAGCGCTCAGCGCTATCTCGATCTGGCGAATCCAGAAGACAGGACTGTCGGACTCTTTGCCGTCAAACGTCGGCACCGACATCTTGAATGGCTTGGTACTGCCTTGTCGCGGAGTGAACGCCGCGGAACCCGTCGGGTTCGCCTGCGACGTGCTCTGCACTTCCGCTCGCATCGTGGCACGAGCGGCTTCCTGCGCGGCAGCGCTCACGTGAGCAATCAGCGACGACTCGTACTGGTCGAAGCGTTCCACGCGCGCCCTCTGCTGCTCCGCAGGTAAACTTGGGAATCCAGTGAAAGCTGCCTCGCCGAGGAGGCTGACCATCTTCTCCAGAGTGGTCCAGTGGGCGTCTGAGAGATGGGGGAAGTCCTGCCGGGACGGCAGCCTGCTCCCTGAGTCATCCATACTCAGAGAGATCTTGATTGTAGAAACCGCGCCGGTCGCGGGAGTGACTACAAGTGCTACCAGGTGTGACGGGGGTCACACGCACCTTAGCCTTAGAGGAAGCGTTAACGCGCTAACGACAACAGACGCCTGGCGTCCTTGTTGTAAGTGTTGGAGGGCCTGGCCTTCCAGTCGTTCCGTGATACCGAGTATCGAACAACTTGCACACTTCCAAAGTTAAACTAAATGTCTATTACTCTGCTCATAAGTTCCTACTTACTGTAAACTGCCTAATCAATGCACCTTCGAAATAACATGTTTCCCAATGATTGGCTCTGAAGCGTCCCTTAAGTTCGAATCGCACTTAATCCGAACCTTGTGTGTGCCACACCACGCAGCCGTGGACCTTCACTCTGATGGATGCCCCGTTACAGATCTGGTCGTGCGCTGACCGAGCACGGCGACGTGTAGCCGGTGCCTGCGGACCAGCACTGACGGTCGGAGTGGCTTGAGACCCCACAGAGGTTACCGGGGCAGCGAAGACCGTCGGAACGCTGGACCCAGCGGTTACTACTCCGTGACCAATCTGCCAGCTCCTCCTCAAGTCCAGAGCGCTTGGCAGAGGTCTGCGGTGCAACGATGGGAGGCTGAGACGACGGCGGAACCACGGGAGCAGAGTCCTGAGCGAGACGATGATTGAGAGTCGTGATCTGCTTGGTGTACGCAACAACGCCCTTCTTGAATTCCGAGCGCTCAATGCGGAGCTGCTGGGACGTGGTCGTGAGCAGCGCATCCTTGGCAGCAAGCCGCTTCAAGGCGGGCAACCGTTTCCACCGTCCCTGCCAACGATGCCTTGAGCGGGTCGAGCTCTCTGAGCAGAGTAGCATGCTCAGCCCGGAGACGACGCAGATCATCTTGGGCTTGGTTCCTCTCGGACCACGCCTGAGTGCAGAGACGTTCAGCAGACTCGCGCGCGAACATCTCCTGGGAGAGCGCCGACTCCGCGTCCGCGAAGTTGTTACGGAGATGACCGCAATCAGCGTACAAGCGATCGACCTCTTCACCGCGACCCGGGGGGCCCGGAGGAGGGTCGACAACAGCAGTAACGACCTCTCCGAGGTTTGTAGCCCGCTCCAGGCGCTCGTCGAGGTCTAGGTCATAGCGGAGCGGCGGACGGCGGGAGACGTCTACGATCAGGCGAGCGACATCACCGAGAGCCATCCGAGGGTCTTCAGCGACTTGTCGAGAGCTCTGACGAGCAGTATCCTCCGACGCTGCGGACACCACTTGATCCAGCTCATCCATCCGGATGTACCGAGGAAACGACAAAGAAATGCTCTTCTGCTTGATACTCATGAGCTATGTGGAGAGCAATTTCTTGCTGCCGATTGACTTCTCTTCTTCACGCCATGGCGTCTGATTGTCGACCTCTACTTCGCTTCAGCGATGAAGACATCACCCGTAGCGTCGTCCTTGCATCCCACCCGTGCACCAAGTAGAACGGGGTTTCCTTCCGGGTGGAATCTTGGGAGTTGTTGATCGCAAATATCAACTTCTCCGCGATGTCGTCCCAGTCTTGCTGTAGCGGATCTTCGGCATACACCCGTACTGACTGCATCACCGTCTTGACCGATCTCTCATGTTGTCCATTTGCTTGCGACCGGTAACCTAGCGTCGCTTGCGACCGAGACTGCATCATCTCTGGGAATGCCTGGAAGACCTCGCTCATGAATCGTGGGTCTCGGTCATGCCGTACCAGCGTCGGGGCTCCGAATCGTCTGTAGACGCATTCCTCAAACGCTTGGGTAACTACCAACGCGGTGGTGTCTGACATCGCGTTCCCCATGACGAATCCAGTGATCGCGCATTGGAACAACAACAAGGCTGCGTTTCCTCTCCAAGACTTCGGCAATGGTATCACGAAATTCATCGACACCATCTGGAACGGGTACTCTGCCAGAATGTTCCCGGGTGAGTATCCTCGAAGGTGCGGTTTGCGTTTACTCGAGCTGCGGTCAGGGCAGGAGTCAACATGCTTCTTGACATCGGCGTACAGTCCGATCCAGAAAAAATCTGCCTTTACTCGGTGGAACGTCCGAACAACACCTTGATGCCCGACTTCCAGCGAGTCATGACAGTTCTGGAGAACCTTTTGCATCATCGTTGTAGGCACCGCGATGTCTCGTCCTCCACTTGTTTACTCCACCGACGGTTCACACCCAGGTAGTATAGCACGTTATCCTCGCTCAACACAAACTTGTCAGCCCTTTTCCAAGCATCCCAAGCTACTGTATATGAGAGCCTGACTCATCTCCTCGCAACACGGCTTTGAGATCTGACCACTTCTGTTCTTCGTCTTGTCCGGTCGCGATTCTTCTGCGCCGTTATCTTGGATCTCTACCGGGTCTACATCCTCAGCACTAGGAGTCGTAGCGGGCTCCGTCTGGGCGACTCGTTCGTCGACCGGGATCTCAATCGAGGGGTCTGTGGGTTCGCCACTGGCATCCACGTCGTCTATGAGGATGTTGTCCCTTGGCACTGATGACTCGTCGGCGAATCGGACGCGTCTCACTCTCGCTTGTCGTCTGGTGACCACTGCAACTTGAACTGATTATCGCTCATCACGTACGAAATAGAAAAGTTCCGTCTGCTGGTCTCGTCTCGTCCCTGCCACACTCGCATGGAGTTAATAGAGGATTCATTGACCACCGTCGTGGCTTTGTCTGCTTGCGACGTGTCATAGATGACTTCTCCGATGCGATTAAACTCCATTAATTCCGGTCGTCTGTCTTCGTCCGTGGTTGCCGTCGACATCTTGCTCTCCAACGTTTTGCTTCGCTAGCGAGTCCACCGCTGCATTGTACTCTCGTATTACATGTAGATATCGGACGGACCGTAACTTAGCCGTGAGCTCTCGGTGACGATTCAGCTAGATTCCTTCCGACATGCCATCACCCCTAGGGATTGCTGGATTGCGAGCCTCGAGTCTCCCACGATGATCAACCCCTCGGTGCCATAGTCGAGCGCCGCCGAGACGCCGTTGTTCATTCCAGTGTAATCCGCCAGGTTGGCCGTGGTCCCCTCGAGGTAAGCACTCGTAGCGATCACTATTGTCCACTCCGGTAATTTCCAGAGGATCCAGGCGCAGCTGCCGTACTCGCCGAGTTTCCCGACCTTGGCAGATCCATCGAACGAGAGGACGAAGCCTTGGTAGTCGTGCAGTAATTTCGCGTAGAGCAAGTGAGGGTCCAGGTGAGGCGTCAGAGCCTTCGTAGACGGCGGTGCTACACGCGCCAGGGAGTCGTTCAGATCAACAAAACTAGTGATCGTGGCTTGTAACAACTGCGCGAATGCAACGTCGTGTTCCTTTACACACGTCACCCCGAGATGGCACGGCGATAGCAGTACCGCGAACTGGGGCGCCCGTCCGGAGAGAGTCTTCAACTTGTGGACCCACTCAAGCGTCGAAAAGCGAGTGTACACGTGAATGGTCCGTCCTGCAACTTTTGTGTAGCACACCTTCAGTAATTGCAGTAACGCAAGCACCTCCTTCTCGGCTGGGTGGTAGTTTATCTCCGCATCCTTCAGAACTCGGCCGCAGAAGCGGACAGGGTGAAACTTCCCTTCGTGCTCTTGCATCAGAGTCGTGCTGAGAGCCCAATCGCTAGCGAATAACATCACATGACCCACCTTGGTGCGATCGACATGACGAAGTATTGGCGCGGTGGCGACTTTGTCTTGAAGTACGGCAAAGCTCTGCCGAGCCACGGAGAGGTCACCCCGTCCGCGAAATCAGTGTCATTCAGCTGGTAGAGCGCCGCCCCGTACACCGCGAAGTCTTAAATGAAGCGGTTGTAGTAATTCAGAGCTCCCAAGAAAGCTTGCATACCTTTCTTCGTTCGAGGGGTGAGAGTTCGGTGATAGCCTTCAACTTCTTAGACTTTGCTCGGATGCCGTTTCGTGCGACAGGAAGTCCACTCATGACTGCACAAAGATACTCTCACACTGATGCGGCACTCCTCGATGCGGCGGAGCAGCCGGTCCAATGTCTCCAGACAGCCCTCGAAGGTCTCACTCCCAAAGCAAATGTCGTCAACGAACGACCGCCGATCGAACACGGGCACCTGCGCTGAATCATCGGCTTCTCCAGTGGCGAACATGTCCGCGGTAGGACTATTCACTAACTGTGAGACTAGGTCCAGTGAAACCGAGCCCTCGCGATCGGCTTCAAACTTCGTGCGTCCAACCGCAGGTCTCGCAGACGGGTCGGCGAGGTGCCTCAGGCTGTCGGCAGTCGGTTGCTTCAATCGCAGAGTTCCCTCTTCCGCTTCCTTCATGCGCAGAGCGAAATTCGCCCAACCTGGACAAAACCCCACAAAGCGTTGTCGAGCATCCGCTGGTAGATCATGGGTGCATTCTTCAAGCCGAACGGCATCCGTAGCCACTCGAAATGCCCCAGTGCACAAACAAATGCCGATACCTTCCGGGCCCTCTGAGTCATCATGATGGCCCAAAATCCACTCGCAGCATCGAGCGAGCAGAACCAGAGATAGGCATCCATATCCGTAAGTAGGTCATCCACCAAGGGCATAGCGTACTCTAAGATCGCCGTCACTGCATTCACCATTTTGTAGTCAATGCACAGGCGAATGTCGACGCCGTTCTTCTTGAGCACGATCACTATTGACGACGCCCATTAGCTGTCAGAGAAAGCAATCAAACCAGACCTCTCAAGAGCTCGTAGCGTTTCTTGAGGCGTCTGAGAGGTATTCGCCGGGAGCTCAAAAGTTTTGCATGTGTGTATTAATATGAACATTTGTATAGCATCCAGTTCTGCTCCAGGGGCACCTAGATCCATCGTGAATACATATCTCGGGCTGACGCCCCAGTCGTCGCGTCGAGCGCCTGCTACGAGGACACCTCCAACGTTGCTTCAAGAGGTATACATGGACAGATTAGTGGCATTCACTCGAGAGCGCGAGGCCTGGATGAAGGCCACGAGTTATCGCCCTATCGGACCAGCGTTTATTGTGGGGCGCGTCTGTCGACGCCCGCTGCAAGGCAAGTTTGCCTCCCTGTTTGAGATCCGGTGGCTCGACAGCCAGTTCCAGAACAACGTGGAGCACATCAGCATTGGTTCCGTTCAGCGTGGTGTGGAGAACCACAAGAAGCTCACCCAGTTGAAGGGCAACCCAGACTGGAGAGCGCTGGTTACTGATGATGCTGACGATGACATTGACGTTGATGATGACGACGATCTGCAAGTAGTGGACGACTACACAGAATTTGATCCGGGGGTGCTACTTCCAACCAGCTTAGAATAAGTTGAGGCTATTCAAAGCCTGCGATTTGATCCCGACGGGGAAGTTGACGCACCAGCTGACCTGTACGCACAAGCTGATGGCTCAACAACTACGAAGCTGCTACCTGAGTACAAGCATATATTTGAACTCTCGGCTACGTCTAGCTTCTTCGCTTACCTACCGCTGTACTTCTGGCGCCAAGTGCTTTTCGAGACAAACAAGTACGCCGTTGTCCACGAAATCAAGATTGATGCTCCATTCACCCTCGATGAGTTGATGGCGTTTCTAGGAATCATGTTCTACATGGCTTTGAACGACAAAGGGGAGTACGCAAACTACTGGTGTCAACAGCCAGAAGACACGATTTTTGGCGGAAATTCCATCGCGTTGGATAGTGTGCTGTTTTTGAATCGCTACAAACGTTTGCGACGCTGTCTGAGTTTTAACGTTGTACCAAACACTCTCGATCGGGATGCTGCTGCAGATATTA
Source organism: Phytophthora pinifolia (assembly GCA_000500225.2). Lineage (NCBI taxonomy): Eukaryota > Oomycota > Peronosporomycetes > Peronosporales > Peronosporaceae > Phytophthora > Phytophthora pinifolia. Next base: position 13,524 of record KV734948.1, read on the forward strand.
GGCCACTGGGAGACTTCCAAAACCCTGACGAAAGGTCGCGCATAAAAGTTTAATCACGCCGAATTGTTTGGTGAGACCACTTTTTGGTCGGATCAAACAATTCTAATGCGACTCTTAACAATCAGTTCGCGAGTCAAGTAAAGGTGTTTTGGTAGGTCGACCCAGACAAGGAAACTCCGCTGCGACGCCAAATAAAAAACTTTCAGCGCCAATATATAAAGTTACGTCTTAAACCACAATGGCTGCCTTCTAGAGCTCAACACGCACAGCCGCCATCGAGCAATGCAATCCTGAAGCAGCCCTCTTCCGTTGTTTTAGTGAGGAATTAGCGACGGAAGTTAATGTACCAGTAATGGAACAGTAGTCTTATGTACCACGGTCATCCGGGAGACCGCAAGCAGGTTGCTGTTCGATTCTTCGTCCGCCAGGTAACCTTCTCGCCATCGTTCCCGCGTTAAACCTACCCCTTGATTTGGTGAATGCACTGTGATGGATAAAAGACTGCCACTCTATCCAATCGAAAATGGAGAAGGTATTCATGCAGCTGCATGTCGAGACAGAAGCATCGATGCACAATGGGGATATATAAAACATTTTTATTTTGCTAATGATGTGCTATGTGCGAAGTATGAGGAAATCTTGCTCTCTAGCGGAGCTTCCTTAGTTTAGCTTTCCTACCGAAAACGCCCCAAAACCTTTACTTGACTCGCGAAGCGGTTGTTAAGCAGCAACCCGATTAAAACCTTGACTGGGATACACTATACCCCAAGGTCGCGATCCAGCAACCAGTTTGGTGCGCATTAAACGCATCCGTAAGTTAAATAAAATACCAATTAAACTTGACCAAACCGTTTTATACAGGTTTTGGAAGGCACCCACTGCTGAACCTGCTGAAAGTGATTGGCGGTCTCTACATCAAAGTTGGGCGGAATGTTGCTTTGGATGAAGCCAGTGTTGCATGTCGGTCTCGCCAAGGAAGGCACATGATTGTGTTCAACCAATGAAGCCAACAGGGAAATACTGCTTCCGATTATACGTTGCTTGTTGCTCAACTACGTGGATCGCCCTCAACTACAAGCTAAAAGGTTTGTACGGTCGAGGCACCATCAAATCAAACAGCAAGCACTTCCCCCGTCACAAGATCCTCGACGATAAGAAATCTACTCGTGGTGACCTCCGCCAGGCCGTCTCTAATGATTTTAGCATTATTGCTGCCTCGTGGTACGACGACGACGTAGTCAACATGATTTTGAACGCCGACGCATCCACTATCACGCCCGTCACCAGGACGGTAGGCAGTACGGCAAACGAGTATCCGGCTCCAACATGCATTGGTCAGTACAACCAGAATATGCAGGGCGTGGACAGATTATACCAGATCCGAAGCAGATTTTAAATTGCAGACGGGCACTCCTACAATAAGTGGCACAAGAAACTTGCTCTGGCGATGATCGACATGACTAGATCAAATGCGTATCTGACGCGGAGAATGGCAAAACCAAATCCAACAGCCCGTGACCCGCACCGAAGTTTTGTAATGAATTTGGCGAGTGAGCTGATGAACGGAAGGTACCGAGCAAGGGTCGTATGGTCTATGGAGAAAGTCGTTTTGACGACGTTGTGGGTGGCGAAGCCGCTACGCCTACTCATCGGACGACCCCCGGTACTAGCAGTCCTGTTCGGCGCTGCACGGCTGCCTCGAAACAAATTCACGATAAGAAGAGCAGGAAACGACGCAGGTGTATTGATTGTCGATGGGAAGACCGCTGCCCGACGGAGGTGACAACGTATTGCCTCACGCACGGTGTATGCCTATGCAGAGAAGTGCACCAAGCGCCACCGACGATATGGACTTACCCACAGCAATCCTGGACGTGCTGGGACAAGTTCCACAAATTTTACTTGCTCCAGAACTTGTTCACGGCGAGAGGCAATATCCGGAGAGGGTCGCTGCTTGCTCAAGCAAAACGTGCTGCTAATGGCAGCGGCCCCGACGATCCCGATCCATTTGAAACCAGCGGATGTGTTCCAAAGCTCGATGTTGTCCGCCAAATTGTCCTATAGCTGCTGCTGCTGAACGAGGACTTCGCGCTGCCGCTGAGCGGGACGTGGTGGCCATGCTTCAGCCGCTGGACGATGAATTGGTGACGGCGCTGCACTTGGTGGCCGCGCAGCTGCTGCTGAACGAGGACTTGTTGAGGGTGCTGCAGCTGAGCGGGGCTTCGTGGCGGCGCTTCTGCCGCTGGACGATGAGTGGGTGGCCGCGGTGCGGCTCTTGCTGAATGCCAAGAGCTAGAGGCATATGCACAATGAAAGTAACTAGATTTAGATTATGTTGTATGTATAGGCAGGCGTTAACGTAGACTTCCAACCGCATTCCACTTGCAGTTCTTGTGCAAGGATCCAGCGGCTGCCAGCAACTACTTCTGTGCCATGAACAAAAGAGAGCAGTCGCTGCAACAAACGTGCTCTTGGCATTGTACTTAGCTCTCGAACTAATGCAAGTTTGGCTTCTTCTTCAAACAGGAAATAGTTGGCAAAAACAATTGTCGCGTCACAAGTTGGCCTCTGCGTTGCCAGCGGAACATCCCGCACGTCCCCTGGTTCCATGGAACCTTGCGAAGTAGCGGATAGACGCCCGAGTGCTGTCCAATATGCCGCATTGCGAGCGAAGTGAGTTCACCTCGGAGCTCAACACCAATACAATTACTGACCTTCGTAGTCAATGCAACTTGGACCAGCACGTTACCGATTCCTGCACCGACGTCGAGGAATACATCTTGCGCTTCCAGCGGCTCCATAGCGGCTACAATCCAGGCGACACCTGTCGGTAGTACTTCCCCGGCATTGATTTGCGTTTTCCCGGCATCTTGCCGAATATCCTTGGCAGTAATCTTGTTGTAAATTGAATCGAGAACGTGAGTAGCGGCTGCCACTGTGAAAAATTGATCATCTTCGGTCGCGGCTCTCGCAGAGATAACCACCGCTGCCGTCGCTTTAGCCGACTTCTCCTCCGCCGCTTACTTTTAAAAAGTCTTTTCCGTCGCGGTCGTCGCGTGGCTCGACTTGTGCGCCACGGTCACCGCTCTGCTCGTCTTTGGCGCCACGACCGGAATTCCACTCGCCGTCTGCCCCACGGTCGGCACTCCACTCGCAGTCTGCCCCACGGCCCCTGCACTGCTCGCCTTCTCCTCCACCGAAGCTCTGCCTGCACGAGATACGTGCCCCCTCGACGATAGCAAGCGTTGCGTAGGCGCGGTCCCGCTAAAGAAGCAGCGGGGGAAGTGCTTCAAGACCTTGTCATATGTACGCTTGAGGCTGGCGAGACGCAGACGCAGCTCAGCGGCCGTCCGCTTCGACTTCGTCATGTGCCGGACCACGTATGCCCATGTGATTCGGATTCCCTCGTTCTCAAACTGCACCGCGATCTGCCTTGAGCTGGCGCCATAGGTGACCAGGCGCGCATCCAGGGCGGGCGCTGACACCGACGCTTGAGCCGCAGCTTTGGTCCTGGCGCTGACACGGATCGGTCTCGATTGCGTCTCAGCCGGCTAAATCTCGAATGGCTGAGAGTTCGCGGAACCTTCTGGCCACTCATCAAATGATGACAGTGGCTGATAGTGGGTGACAAAAGGTGCACTCTACCCCTTACCCTCGTACTGTCTTTGTGTGTGCAGTAAAAACCTCTCCCGCCTTATATCTCGACAGCATCAAATTAGACTTGATTTCAGTATTGGGTCGCCGTTTCCGAGCCAACTGATGAGAATTGTTTTAAGTCGAACTTACGACTTAACCCTTTCACGGTAAAAGGGCACATTTTTCGTCGTTTAAGAGTGTTTGCAAAACACGGTGACAAAACCTCTTCTCCAGGGGTGCATTTTGTGCCCTTTAGCTTCAGAGCTGGGCGGGGCTATCCTGTTTTGTTTCTGCCAATCATAGACAAGCGTGCAGGCATATGCGTGCAACCGGCTCGTAAAATACCGTGCCACGTCGCCCGAGTCACTGATTGACTGCCGATAAACTGGGGATATATATTATTCTTACCACCCTTCCTCTGATCCATTCACTACCTCAATACAAAAAGACAGAGATATGCATACACCAGTGAGGGGCTTATAGACCATTCTAAATCAAGTGACACGCTTCTCTTTCGCTAATTTTTCTGTGAGCCTGCGCACCAAATTCCAAGACTGGGAGGACTGTCGAACGATTGGGCGTACTCCAAGCCGTTGAGCGGCGATGCAGCAGAAGGCGATAGCGTGTTCTATGGTAGGTGTTTTGCTGCTGAATGGCCACTGTTCATTCTGATGGGTAAGAGAGCTGTCGTGGAGCGCTATTGGAACCGGGCTCATCCAGGATGACGAGAGCGAGGACAATGCCGATGTTAGTGCTGAAGGAAGTAGAGATGACGTTGCTGCGGGTGCAGAGTCTGATGGAGAGAGAAATGACGATGTAAGTAGTGCTGGGGACGCCCACGGTGGCAGCGAGATGGTGCGAGCGTCACAAATTGACTGCAGTGTGGCGCTCTCGGCCAACACCGTCGATACCTGCTCGGGATGGATTCCACGGAGCATACATATGTGATCAGAGCCTTCCAGCGGCTCCTCTCGGAGGCAGAGCCGGGTCCAGAATCTGGCGATGACTCAGTGGAGGAGTCGAAGGGCGAGCACGAGTGTGCGACGATCACGGACCGCGCGTGCTGCGCGATTTGACCGACGTGAACTTGATGAAGCATGGCATCGAGACGAGTACGAGAGTCTGAGCTCTGGATTCGACTACGGACAGTTCTCGGACGACGACGACGTGGAGCCCGTTCGTCCTCAATCAGACGAGGACGAACCATATGACGATGAGGTGTCGCCGCAGCCTACACCTTATTCATTGACAGATGGACAAGGTCGCGCTTCGAGAGCCCAACATCGACGGCGTTTGAGGACGACGTGTCGTGCTTTCCCGGTTTGGTGCAGGAAACTGCCCGTCCAACCCCGGAACTTCTCGCGAAGAAGGACTCCCCGCTTGACTTGATGTTCTATTTCTTACCGAAGAGCCTGTGGATGCGGATCACCACCGAGACCAACCGCGTCAAGAGGCAGACTGTCGATCGGCGTGTGCATTTTGAGCGAGCTAGGGCGCATGGAACGGAAAACATGCAGACGCTACGCGAGCTTCAACATCGTATTCGCAGGGAGGACGACTACACTCCGCGCGAGATTCTACGCGTGATTGGGCTTCTCGTGGCTCACATGCTGAACCCCACCCGCATATTTCCCCAGCACTGGGCGATGACTGACGATGGTGCTCTAGCTGCAGGTGCGTTCGGCAAGTTCATGGGTCGGAACCGCTGCACGTCGATCCTGTGCGATCTTCACTTCGCCAACAACAACACCCCGAACCGTGCCGACAAGCTATGGAAGATCTGGGATGTTGTTGATGTGCTACAGCAATGGTTCCTGAGTGCGTGGACGCCGCCGCGTTTGATGAAGGGGTCTTGCCGGCGACATCCAAATACAACACGAGACATGATATTCATGCCGGACAAACCACACCGCTACGGAACCAAGATGTTCATGACGTGCGACTCTGCAACTGCGTACTGCCACATGTGAGTGGTGCATGGTTGTTGTTGTTGTTGATATCCTAAGTCGTAAGTTATGACTTCACGTTTCGATTTGTGCTTTCAATGTCGTAACTTACAGGTTTGAGATCTACGCCGTTGAGCAGGCAGTTGACCACAAGACAGGCGCTGCGGCGGTTATCCGCAACCTGAGCACTGTGCTGGCTGGACATCGTGGCTTTCGGATTGTGATCATCGACCGCTTCTACTCGTCCGTCGTTCTCGCCATCCAGCTGCTCTACATGTATCTGGGACGATCATGACGAACCGTCTGGGTTTCAACCGTGCGGTCATCGTGGAGCACAAGACGCGGCCGCGGTCAATCGAGCGCGGATCGTTCAGGTTCGCGAGATCTACAGCGGCGCCGGCCATGGTCTCATTCCTCTGGTGGGACCGGAAGCCGGTCCACTACCTCGCGACTGGCGTGTCCATGGCGGAGGACAGGATCCAGCGGAACCTGAAGGGGGCTGGGAACTAAGATCAGGTGGGCTGATTTTGCCCTGGCGAGTTGGAGCCCGAGGGCTAAATCGATGGCGCCTTTTGAAGCCTTCCAACCATTTGTCCGACGCTGCAAAGTTCTGGATGTTTGCAGCCTCGGCGAGCTCACGAGCCCTGATCGTCAGCATTTGGGTTGGGACAGGTACTCCCTCCCCCCGGAGTTCGTTTACCACACAACAAGCTCATCTTCAGTGGCTTTAATAAAAACAGTAGACGTCCCTGCCTGACGAAGCTTCTTATGCTCCCCCTTGTGAGCTCTTCCAGCTTGGACTGCTCGCGTCGCCAGCGGAGAGTTTGAACGCACTTGCTTTTGTACGAGGAGGCTGCTAGATTAGGATAGAAGCGAGAAATGGTGGCCCGCATAGTGTTCGTCGTGGGCAGCGCTAGAACAGCTAGCTACTTATCAACGGACTCAGCATGCAGCTTGTACTGCTGCACGTGGCGTCCAGGTCCTCCTCGTCGGGGTCTTCCTTTTGGCTTGACAGGAGTCATCAATTCTGGCGGTGATTATCAAATTTTTGATAGTCACTATTGCATATTAGTGCCGTGTATCGCTTGACATGCGATTTCCTCGAATATCAGTTCTGATCAATGATTGAGGGTATCACGCAAGCGGCGGTATCGGTCTACATGCGAAATACAGTATGGCGCTTCGCGTGGTTCGACAAATGGTTTTTAGTATTTTTGGATTTTGGGCAAAATACAAAACCCACCAAGAAATTGGTATTTTAATATAACATGAACCAGAGGACATAGAGGACGATGGCGGCGTCGCTGAAGCCTCGAGTGAAGTCTGGGCAGCGCGAATGCATTTCAAGATGCGCTGCCCAAACTGCACTCGAGACTTCAGCCACGCCGCCGCGCTTAGGCGCCACCAGTCGCGACAAATTTGCTTCGCTCGACAGCACCCCGCCATTACACGCGAGCTCCATCGCCAACATCGGAATCAGAGGCGCCGAGATAGGCGCCGCGAGCGTGCTGCAACTACTGCTGCCGTCACAGCAGTAGTCGCAGCCGTGGTGGCTTCATCATCATCATCAGCATTAGCATCGACTGCTGCTACCGACGGCTACGGCAGCTGCGGATACCACAGCTGCGACCCGGGCGAGGCGGCGCCCAGGACAAGTCCCAACGTGTGCGCCATTTGCCTGGACCCGCTGCATTTCCCACGTCATCCATCTAGCCGTCAAGGATCTGGTCGCGAGGTTGCCGTCGATCAAGGCGCTGGAGGAAAATTGTCGCAAGCTTGTGCGCTTCTTCAAGAAGCACCATCGGTTGTGGGCAGAGCTTCGCCGTCTGCAGATGCTTGAGGGTAAGAAAATATTGGTGATTCCTGCGGATATCGTTGGGGAACGATCGAGGAGTGTTTCGCGTCGCTGCTGGAGCCGGAAGAGATTCTACAGCGGGAGACGGGAGGGGAGACGGCTGGGAGGGGAGGGGATACTTGGAAGTGCTCAGATGAGGAAGTGAGCAGCCGAGGACGAAACATCAGGATAGAGCCCGCCGGTAGGGGTTTCCCAGTGGAAAAGGTTTCATCTGTACACCGGTCCACGTTTAACCGCGGTTAGGACATTTAGATAAGACTTTGAAAAGGAAAACGAGCTGCAGACGATTTGTCTTGGACTGCAGGAGTACTGGCCTCGCGACAGCGGGCCATGGCGTCATACGGGTCAAAATACCCAATAACCTAGACCCACCCACCCGGTTCTGAGTCCAAACCCACCCGTCACATTTTCAAATCATGGGTTTTGGCGAACGCTGGCGGGTAAGCCTGACGATCAAGCTGTGAAAAAGACGCTTGCATCGCTGCTGAAAGCTTCGGGCTCGCTGCAGCGCTTGCAGGATGCTGTACCGCCCACCGGGCAGTTCGCAGGTGGTGCCTATGCATTCATTGGGACTATACTCAAAGATGCTGGCGCCCTGGAGAAAAGCATCGCGTGCTTCCAGCAGTGAACCTCACAGCGCTTCATGTGCACTTAATCATGCGCACGCTCTGGAAGCTTGTTGTGGCTATGCTGAATCCTACGGCGTCCTGGTTTCCTATGTTTCGGGGCAATCGAACGCTCAGTATTGGAAGTGGGGAGCGTGGAGCTGGCAGGGACGTAGACTGACATGCTGCGCAGATGTTGAGTCATGGAGCAGTATCCGTAGGCGATTCAACTTCGGTTGAAAGTCCACCGGGCATAAGCAACGAGACTTCTCAGTGGCGCATGAAAGGGCTAACTGATCGTGGGGGCCACGTGAGCGTCACTCCACCAACGTCAGGTTCCGCTGCGCCAATCAAAAGTGCGGAAGTGGTGCCGTGGACTCCGCAAGCACAGACGAAGAAGAACGAGCTATCGCCTCTAACGGAGACAGAGCTTGATCTCCTGGCTTGCCTTTTAAAATACTGTTTGTCAGTGGACGATTATCGGCGCTACCACCGCTGATTCACTCATTGGAGCCGCTAAGAGTCGGACTTGAACGGCACCGTACTACTATTTGCAATGGGCAAGACCTGAACTGAGACACCAGATTTGGTGGCGGCCCCTTGGTAATTTCTCGCTCGTGTTGCTGTCTTGGTTTCTTGAGAACGAGAGAAGTCCACAGACGCCATGACGTGTATTGCGCAGTAAGCGCAGCGCCCCATTTCTCCTTCAGTGAGCTGATCATGAGCTGTCTGTCGCAGCACCTCCACGATCGGTTGCGGTCGGACCAATGCGCTGGTCTTCAAAGTCCGCATGCTGGCCAATGATTGATATCTCGTTGCCGTACTTGTAGACAGAGAGCAACACTGATTCGTGCTGATTTCTCAACAAATATCGACGATCTTTCGCACTTCTCCATGGATCGAGCATCATGGTGTTCATCCTCATAGAAGTGTACTTCTCAAACATCTCAATTGCTGGGTCATGTTCATCAACTGTCCAGCCAAGTAGAGTACCAGTCGGATAGTTAATGGCTTCAATTCGCGCTGGATGATGGCCCACACCATGGTCTTCACCTCGTCCCATGTGTCACATTGAATTCTGTGCGTGCCTAGCCGCCCTGACGATGGCAGACGCTGATTAACAGTATTCTTCAATCGTACACCCACCGACAGTTTGATCAGCGGATCGTGCGAGGAAACCGCTTCTCGCTGCAGTTCAAGACGCGGACTACGCCTTTGGTACGGAGAGGGACGAGAATCGGGGCCTCATGCAGCTCGACCTTGGTTGGGTGTGCTGGCATCGAGCGACACGCGTCGAGGAGATCTGCGCCGGACCGGCTCAAGATCCATTGCCGGAAGAATGCAAAGTGAAGTGCAACACGTAGGCTCAAGATCCATTGCCGGAAGAATGCAAAGTGAAGTGCAACACGTAGTCACCTCTGATTGGTGGCTTCGGAATCGATTCGGTGAGCGCCGAGTTTCCCCCCAGGTTCTACAAATTTGGGTGAAAACGACAATATATCGGACATCGTGCGTATTGAAGTAATTGCCGTAACAATGTAATTTTCTGTGTTTTTATTTATTATTACAGATTTCTGTGTTTTTTATTTTTATTCCAGATGGTCGAGCAAGGAATGGTGCACACAATTGGGATTTTCATGGAGGCGCTTGCCGACGTGGTCAGAGAGTACGAGTTTGACGTGTATATTCACCCGGTTGTGCCTGTCCTGGACGAGACGCGCTAGTGATCCAGTACAACAAGCTCTTTCGAGAATGTGTCGCCAAGAGTCAAATCTGCAAGTTTTCTCCTGTCAACACATAGCACTCCGATTGACGCACACGTTTGGCTTATGATTTCAGGTGGCTGGACTACTTTGAGGACTTGGTGTGCGGATCTCCGCCAAAGGTACTTCAACATACACTACAGATTTGAGCAACTTTGCTAATTCCTGAAACGTTATGGCGATGATAGCTTCGACAGGAATTTAAGCTTGACGGAACACACTTGCATCCATCTTACTTAGCGAAGCTTGAGGCGGCGCTCAACAAGCACCCTGATGACAAATCTCGAGCCAAGATAACTTGAAGTCGATACAATGCCTCCGCCGCACTCGAGGATCAATCGACACGCAGACTCGATCCACAACTCGTCCGCAAAGGAACTTGGGCTCATGTACGAAAAATCACGCTGACCTCCCCGGTCGATACGCTTTTCAATGGAGTAGCATCTCCAAGTTCTCGGCCCGACATGTGTTTGCTTTAACTTTGTGTACAGCATTGTGTGTACGTCCAGCCCTGATAGCACCGCCCCAAACGAGAACATGTCAGCCCTCGCGCCATACTTCTCGCCCAGCATGGCCTCGTGTGCCGAAGTACTGGAACCTGCGTCATCGTCCTGTCGTGTCGTTCGGTTTGGCCGTCGACTGGTTCAGCAGGACATTGCAGGATTTGGGGCCTCGGTGGATAACTGGAGATGCGAGTAGGTGTGAGCATGTGATACGGAAATAGTAGGATAGAAATGGTACTCACCCTGTCTATAGTAAAACCTAGTGAATGTAGAAGCATATGTAGGACGGTCAGTGGAACCTTCTAGAAGGTTCCAACCGGTCCGAACTGCGGCCTCACTCTGGTTCTAGCCGCCCTCCCCCAGATATCTCTACGCATCAGAAATACTGGTAGCACTTGTTGGTCCCAGCAACCTGACAAGAAAAAGCCCATGCCGACCACCGCCCAGCTACGAGCTGAGATCAATCGGCTGAGCCAAGTGATGGCAGAGCGCACGCGAGTACCTAGCAATCTGCCCAAGTTCACCCGCAAGAGAGGGGAAGACGTGCGCGAATGGCTGTTCCAGATCGAGAACGCGTGCCGCATCAACGGTATCCTGATCGAGAACCCGAGCACGCGACTGCCGGGAATCGCCGTGCCAGGTATGGAGAAGCCGGCGTCGGGGTGGTTCCTGCATTGGTCTTCGACGACGAGAAGCGAGGAGCACACGTGGGGGATTTTCCGTGAGCATGTGCTCCAACACTTCGAGGCGTCGAACTACCAAGCCGTCCTGCGCGAGAAGCTTCACCGACTCAAGCAGACAGCGGACATCGAGACCTACAACGGTGAGTACTCGGCTCTCATCTTCCGCGTGGAAGACATGAGCGTACTCGACCAGGTGCTCTGTTGCGCAAACGGTCTCAAGCCTCGCACGCGCAGCTATGTCAAGCTCGAGAACCCAGAGACACTGAGCGACGCTATGGATTGACCCACTTCGTCGAGGAAGTGCGCGACCGTCCTTCTAAACAAGACAATAAATTCTCATCGGCGAGCCAGTTCCATGGTCAGGTCAAACCTTTCAAGGGGAAGCCGTTCCGAGGAAAGGGTCGCTTTAAGCCGAAGTCGGCCGACAATCGCACTGAAGATCGTGCCTGTTTCTTCAGCAAGAAACCAGGTCACATCAAGGCCGACTGCTTGGCGTGGAAGAAGGCACAGGCCAAGTAGGGAAACGAGCAACCACGTCAGTGAATGAGGGTCCTGGCGTGGCCGAAAGCGTAACCAGAACGACTAAGATTGAGAATATCAGAATCAACGTTCTGCGTGAAAACCCTCTTGTCTACAAGTCGCGGCCATTATTCTCCGTAGACAGAGATATCAACGCGGCAGGCAAGACCATATCGACGCGAAACATATTACTGGACTGTGGAGCGACCACGATCTACGTGTCGAGCTGCTGGGTCAAGGAGCACCAGCTTCAAACGACGATTTTCAGTGACAAGAATATCCGTGTCAAACTTGGAGACAACCAAATCGTGGAAGCGGGACTAGAAAGTTCTGCGTATCGAAATCCAAGTGTCTGGGCTAGACGAAGTGTACAGGTGTGTCGCCGTCGTCTACTGCATCCTTGGAATCCCATTCTTCGAGGACGTACAGCCCCAAATCGACTACGTATTCAAGGAGCAGGAGTGAAGACTCTGCGCCGGGAGCGATCAGGTGCCACCTGTGGACCGATCGAGGAAGATGGACCGGTGATTGCCTCCGGGCTTCGGAGATCTGTCGAGGCGAAAGGCTTGTCGGCGAAAAGACCCGATTCCTGTCGAGGCGCCGCTCTGGAAACGGATGTGAAGTTCGTAGATGGCTCGGATCGCGACGCAGTGCAGAAAGAGACCCCAAGTGTTGTCCGCGGACAGCAAGAAGATGCGTCAGCCGGCAAGGGTTCGGTAAAGGAGTGCGACGTGGAGTCGCCGAAACGCGAGGGTGCTGCAGAAGCCGCTCACGGGAGCTGCAGTGCCCAGGGGAAGAACACCTTTGTGGAAAAGATGTTTACCATTGGTGTTGTGGATGAGACCGGTGTGGAAACCAAGTACATCACGCGCAAGAAATTGCGAAAGTTCCTTCGAATCAAGACCAAGTCGATCGACGAACCGGACTTCATGATGGTTCTGTCGAATGAGACAATCAAGCAAGTTGCTCGATCGTTACAACGGCGAGATCAGCCTGACAATGTCAGCAGTGCAAAAGCTCAACGATATCTGGAGAAGGACTGGGATAGCTTCAGAGACAATCCAGCTTTCAAGCTACTCGTGGAATACAAGGACAGTGTGTTCCGCCCTGAACTTCCTGGAGGTTTGCCCGAGAAGCGCGAGATCGAGCATCGGATCGACGTGAAAGATCCAAATCTTGCAATATATCGGCAGCAGTGGAGGTAATTACCAGAACAACAGCGCGAGATCGTGCGCTGGGTCGTAGACATGGTGAAGAAGAAGCTCATCCGTCCGAGCATCAGCCCACATGCTGCACCAACATTTTGTGTCCGCAAACCAGTTGGATGGAGAATCGTTCATGATTCCCGGTACTTGAACCCGAACACAATGCGCCAGAGTATTCCAATGACAAGGAAGGAAGACATTTTGGACACGATGTCTGGTGCGTACTGGTTCTCGACGATGGATTTGATGTCAGCGTACTACCAAGTTCGCATGCGCGAAGAAGACATCAAGTACACCGCGTTCCAGGCTCCGAATGGCCTCTGGGAGTACCTGGTACTACCGATGGGAGTCTGCAATGCGCCAGCAACCATGCATCGGCTGACGTCGAAGCTGTTTCGTGGTCTGAAGAACACGAAGTCCTTCAACGATGATATCTGCATCTTCACGAAGTCTCACAGCATTGAAGAACACCTCGAAGCACTCCGAAAGACGTTGGACATTTTGCGGGACAACAAGCTTTACGTAAAGCTTGCCAAGTGTGTCTTCTGTGCTGACGAAATTCCTTGTTTGGGCGGCTTCGTTGGACGAAATGGTGTACGGATGGATCCTGACAAGGTCCAGACAATCAAGGACTGGCCGGTGCCTCGAACGCAAGAGGAACTTCACAGTTTCTTGGGTTTGACTGGCTACGTCCAACGTTTCTGCCCGGCATATGCTTCGCTAACWGCRACAATGTTCACTCTTCTGAAGAAGCAGAACAAGCGYAATGCGAAGATCCAYTTCGATGAGGAGCAGTTGAAKAACTTCAAGGAGTTGAAGCGGCGGCTGTGCAATCCACCGGWACTGCACCTCCCTGATTTCAGCAAGCCAATGCGTCTCCGGACGGACGCAAGCAAGTTCGCGGTTGGTGGAGTACTCTTTCAAGGCATTGATGGTGTTGAGCGTCCAATCGCCTACACCAGTCGGAAGATGAAGTTAGCGGAGCTGAACTACCCCACCCAGCAGCACGAGCTACTTGCGATTGTTCACGCTCTAGCCGCATTCAGAATCTACTGTCTGGACAAGCCTCCAATTGTCGAGACAGATCACAAGAGTCTTGAAGGTCTGTTCACGCAAAAGATGGCCAACCGCCGTCTAGCTCGCTGGTATGTCATCCTCGCGGAGTACCAGCCGACTTTCTCATATCTTCCAGGAGCGAAGAACGGCATTGCTGATGCACTGAGTCGACGACCCGACTTGCAGCCTGAGACGACGTTTTTCCATGATTTGAGCGTCACAAGTTTCGATGATACATCCTTCCAGTTGACGATCAGCGAAGTGACGACAAACTCT
>KV734959.1:1319-19188 GCA_000500225.2 Phytophthora pinifolia
TGGCTCGGCGCCAGGCAGTTGGATCACGGTCGGCCTGCATGGGCCAAGCCAGCACTTCCGCTGTAGGTGTTTGTAACAATGCCAGCTGGCGTAGTTTGCGTGGGCATCCCGCTCCTTCGACAGTCACTGTCCATCGGTTGTCATTCAAGCCAGCTCTCCCCCATTTCGGGATGCAGCATCGTTTGCACTCGTAGCCCCAAGAACGTTTCCAGGAGCCAAATCATGTCCGTAGACGTCGCTTTCCCCGCTTCACTTCAACCGTGAAGGTATAATAGTCCAGCATGACCAGTTCAGATGTGACAAGTGCTTTTTCTCGTCCTTGCTCGTACTCCACCAGAGGTAACTTCTTGCCTGCCAGTGGCATCTTCCAAGTCGCCCAGCTCCGCGCAATATTCCGCCCTTTGAAGGTGATGGTGACTACTCGTGTCTCCATGCCCAGCGTTATTCTAGATAGCTCCGTCTTGAAACGATCAACCTCTTGTCGATATTGAGGCGTTGCCTCCGCTCCCGCTTGAATTTGCATCAGCATCTTCTGCTTCGTTGTATGGCCACCGACCCATTGAATCGGAGCTAGATGAGCATTCATGGGGTATTCCATACCCATTAGCAGGTCCATGAAACGCGCGAGTTCCGTCGTCGTCATCGATTGCACCAGGAAATTAGGTGGGCCTGGGGCCTCTATCTCATGGTTCAGAATCATGAGCAGCGCCGCATCTTCGTCTTCCACAGCTTGGTCAACGCCTTTGCCGGGGTCAGACACAGTTCTCGCAGCCGTCTTTGCTCGTTTGGCATCGCTCCCTTTCAAGCCCTGCGTCACAGCACCCTTGTATGAGCGGTTGTTAGAGATCCCTGCCGCCGCCTGTCCCCTGTTTGTCCCTCTCTCCTCCAACTTGAGAACTCGCAGCTATTCTCCACTTCATGTTGGGGTAAGTGTTGTATGTCCGCATGAGTTGGACCAGCCGGCTCACATGAACCGCGTTGAGTGCTGACCAGCTCCTCGTAGTTCACTTGCATATCCACCGTCATTGGATCCTCCCACGTCTCCCGTGAGGCCTTCACATATTTCCCCTTCATCGCGCCATGCTGCTGCTGCGCACAATACTCTCTGAATCGCCGTTATTTCCCTTCTCTGGCTAATTTGCTTACCAGAAAGACCATGGGGCAGATGTTCCCGTAGTTGGGCGAAGACCACCTCATCTTTGCCCTTGTCGCCCATGAAGCTTCCCCTCTCGCGCGTGTTTCCTGGGTATCTGGTGGGCGCACCATGGCCACCCATGCGCCTCCAGCCTTCCTTTCACTCTGCCCTGCCGCCTCCTAGATTTGTCCCCGCCCTACCGTGATCCGTAGCGTCTGCCTCGCTGACGTCTCATGTCGCCTTGGGCGATACCCCGGGCTTCGCATCGCCAGGCATGCGCATCTCCGTCATCCCGCTTTCGCCGTGACCACCGCCGCTCATGCTGATTCTGCTCGTGCTGTCCCGGTTTCTTTCTAGATTCCAGCGCCCCTTCGATGTTCTCTTGGTTTGAGTATGCCCGGGGGTCCTCCCCTGGACTTGTGGGGTTCTCCGCGTCAGTTATCTGCTCCTTTGCTCCTCCTTCAGCCCGAAGAGACGTGCTTGCTCGCCAGCAAGTTGGGAAGTGGTGCCCGCCCAAACTTCGCTATCTGCACCAAGTTATCGGGATGCTCATGTGCTTCTACGTTGGGTCGATGGAATCAGCACGATGTGCATGCTGTTCTGCGTACCGCCGGTCACTTTAGGGCGGACGCTGCGCAAAGATGAGGATACGTTGTCTCTAGCGCTACAAGGGTACGCGCTTGCCCACATCGCGTATCGCAGCAGGCGAAGTTGGCCAA
The DNA here is from genome assembly GCA_000500225.2 of Phytophthora pinifolia. Lineage (NCBI taxonomy): Eukaryota > Oomycota > Peronosporomycetes > Peronosporales > Peronosporaceae > Phytophthora > Phytophthora pinifolia. The sequence continues at coordinate 3,174 of KV734959.1, forward strand.
TCTAGTAGAGGTTTGGTAGCCTACAGTTTTGGGTTTATTGACGGCAAGAATTTACGGGTGAGTAATTGAGAAGGAGGTCTATTAACTTTACTGTGGCTAACTACAACTTGAATGTATTGTAGGTGATGTAACCGTCCAACGCGGACATGCCGAATGCTCTGTATAACGGGTGGTTGCACTCGGTCTTCGTGACCGGCACCATTTATCTTGCAGCGGACGGTTGCATCATCTGGTGCAAGCACAACTGCCCTGGGTCCTGGAACGACAGCGACACGCCGTTGGGCTTCAGGGCGAAGCTGTTGGACCCCGCAAACTGCCCTGATTCAAGGTCTCCGACTCAGCATTTCCCTGTTCGATCAAGATGACCGGCCGTATCCTAGCCCCAATGAAGGAAGGAGACATCGAGAAGATCGTTCCGTCACTCTGCAGCTCGGCGAGGACTTTGCACAACGCCATTACGTCGGTGCCAGGCTGCGGAGTGGGGAATGGGGAGTATGCAGAAAGTGTACAGTCGTCTCAACCTCCCGTTTCCCTACGATCCCGTGCTTCGCGGCGTTCGGATCAACAACATCTTCCGGATGGCCAACTACTGTGTCCGCACCGTTGGGATCTCTCAGATCCGCACAACATGCAGTGGAGATCTCGAGCTGTCAGGCTACGTAACTAGTCATTTGCTCGTCGAATCAAAGTCGATATATACCGTCTAACAGTCTTTGCTTTCGTATTTGCTGGTGGTGCTCTTGCGTCCGGCATCTCTAGAAAGCACTCTTCCTCGCAGCGCTAACAATTCGACTTTGACCTTGATGTGTCGTTATATTGAAGTCAGCCTAGGTTACTGGGGGTAATACAACGCTACAAATGAGCGAATCGATTTTTTAGCCCGCTACAGTTCTAACCTACAGCTAGTAGAGATCCGAGGAAACAACAAAATTCCGCTGTAGCGGCAGCGCTTGGGCAGATCTTCCAATGAGCTCAGGAAAGCGCTCCATAACCACCCACCACCACCAATGCCGACCGCATCCGAGCAGGGTTATTTCATCGGCCTTGTGAATGATGACCGACAGACCGACTGGGTGACCCACTAGCCACTCAAAGATGTGGCGCTCTGCCAGCTCGGGGAAGAATGGCTTCGGACCTGGGCGTGCAGCACTCTGCAGGCCAGTCTTTGCCGCTGTCGCCAACCACTTTCGGATGGTTCGCTCGTGAACCCCGGTGTTATTGGCGACATCAGAAATCGTAGCCCTTGCTTCGGCTAGAGCGGTGGTGTCTTGCTTCTCCTCGATCGTGTAAATTTGGAAATGGTCAATTGCTCAACGCCATTGAAGCAGTGCAACGTTTAGCTTGAAATTTGTTTGTAAAGGTTTCGTACTTAGCTTAAATTTAGGGAACAATAATGCACGCGGCCGAGAATTGACATACAAGGCCTCTAATTGACAATTTACCTTAACAAAAAACATGACGGCGGCGGATGAGGCGGAGGAGCTGGCGCTGCGCTGCTGCGTGTGCGGCACGTCGGCCGAGGACGACAGCAACTACCTCAATACCAAGATGAAGATGCTCATCTCCAAGTGTGGCCACCGCTTGTACGTACGCTTCTGCTCTGAGCGAGGCCGGGAGTACATTCCTAATTAGATGTTTCACGGCCAGCTGCGACCACTGCATCAAGCGCGAGTTCCAGCACCAGCGCGAGATTGCGTGCCCCGCGTGCCAGAAGCCCGTCAAGAAGTCGCAGCTGCAGGACAAGACCATCGAGGAGCTCAACTTCACCAAGGAGACGTCGGTGCGCAAGAAAGTGACCAAGGAGTAAGGATTGGGATGTATGACTGTTGCGGGGTACACTGTATGGGAACTCATAATTTCGTCTGACTGCTAGCTACAATAAGACGGAGGATGACTTCGATACGTTAGACGAGTTCAACGACTACCTCGAGACCCTAGAGAACCTCAGTACGATGCTGTCGGAGTGTTCTTGTCGTTTTCTTGGAGGTACTGATGCCTTTTCGTTTAGTTTTCGACCTCGTGTATGGCGACGAGATCGAGAAGGCAGCGGCGCAGAAGCAGTGGAAACAGTACCGACAGGAGAACGCCATTGCCATTGCCACCAATGATGCCAAGAAGGCGGACGAGGAGCGCCGCATCGCCCAGCTGATTGCGGAGCAGCAGAGGCTCGCGGAAGAGCGGCGACAGCTTCAGCAACGTGAAGACTCGCAGTTCGAGGCCGATCTCGAGCGCCAGAAGGCGCAACTCATGGAGGTGGCACTGGGGGAACGAGATGAGGATGACGTCTCCAAGATGCGCGTCACGACCACAGCCATCCCGATCGACCAGGCAGTGACGGCCGAGATGGAGGCTGCGATGATGGGCTTCCAGCCCGGCGTGGTTGGCGGACCCCAGCCGGTTCCGGTTCCTGGAGGCAAACGCGGCCCCAACTTCGGCGTCAACGAGTCCAAGAAGCTGCGTCGTCAGCAGCAGCTGGCAGGTGGCTACGACCCCGACTTGTCCTTCAAGCGCAACCGGAGTGAGGCCTGGTGCGGCATCTACTTCCACCCCGTTGATAGGAAGAGCGAGGGCAACGGCCCTGCCCCGATGGAGATCTGCTGAGTGAACCGAGCGGGGCAGACTGGCAGCAGGTACGCTTCAAAGCATATACTTATAACTAACAATCGAGTGTTTTCATGCTCTCAACTTTTACTCGACACCTCGAGCCTGCCTTCCTTCACACTTGGCGGCAGTTCTTCAGTCCCACATCACGTGGCGAAAGATTTCGCGTCGAGAGAAGTCAAAAATGATCTCAATGATTGCAATCGGCAGGTTCTTCACCATTGGAACGCTGAGCACAGCGAGGCGATGCCGGGACGGGAGTTCTTCGTAGCCCAGCCATTTGTCATGATGGTGCTTCTCAAAATGGTATCGAATGCCTTGGGTAACACTGTCGTTACCTTTCAGGGTGAGTGCGAGATGTCGAAGTGTCTGGTTCCGTAGAAGCGAGGCGTGAAGCGACCTTAGAATCCTGTTCTCGGGGCCGGTCGGGTTATCCTCAAGATGCAGCACCTGAAGCTTGCGAATGGAGTCGCACTCGGGGTCTCCTAGCAGATTGAAGAGCTCTTCCTGGCTGGCTGGACTGATGTGGTTCTGGGCAGCTTTGAGTGTGCGAAGGTGGCAGTCCTCGCGTCGGAAAGCTCTCGTGATCGGTGCAATGTCAGTCAATTCACACTGACCAACATCCAGAGTCGTCAATAGTGGGCACGCTTCCAGGATAGCAGCCAGTGTCCGGCTTGCCAACGGGTTATTGCGCAAATGCAGCGTTTGCAGCGACTGTCCGACCGTCTCAAGCCACTCCGGTAACACGTGATCAAGAGGCTCTACGTCCGAGGGCCCCCTTAGGTCACCGTCACGACTAACCCATAAGTTACTCGAAGCTGTTTTCACTGCGGCCATAGTGAGTGATTTCAGCCTACAGCCTCCTTTCACGGAGTCATCCAAGTGTGCCGCCTCGCTTCTCAACTCCGTTTGGCTGACCTTCGAGTTCTTGGCGTACAATTTTCCATACGCAGGAACCAAGACGCAAGTCCAGGATGCTCCGGTCTCCAAGGCTTTACACCATAATTCTTCTCGAAGCATCAATGCTGGTCCCGGCCTGCCTTTCGCGCGCTTTGTCATGTCTCGAGGCACTTCCAAGCGAGTACCTGCTGGTAGGAGCACCCAATGGGCCTTCGCGTCATGACGGTGGTGGCAGGAGTTGTCGTTCTTCTGTCTCTGCATCAAATACGGCGCAACATCGGAGGATTCGACAAGTCTGCGCACAAGCCGGACGTCTTCCAGGCGTAACACGCAGTGCGAGAGATCCAAACTCTCGATACGAGATCTCGAGTGCGGGTGGAAAAGGCCGAAAGCGAGCCAAAGCCACGAATCTCGTCCCTCAAGCCATCGCAGTGACAAGTCGCGGATTCCCCATCTACATGGACCTGTATATCCTCCGTCATGAATCGCAGAAAAGAGCGACGCAAGCTGGAAGACACTCAGCGTGCTGGAACCTAAACAGAGTTTTCTCAAGGGTGTTGCAGCGGCTTTGCGCTTTGCCTTCCCATTCCCAGCGAACGTGTACGAGAAGCACGCAGCCACAAATTCGCAGAACGAACGCATGAAGCGTTTGGACGTCTTTGCAGTGAAGACCCAGTCCAGCTTCAATTCACGGACTGAAAGCTCCGGGAGGGTCATCATCTGAGCTAGTGGAGCCAAGTCTCGCTCGGAGACCATGGTATGACTCAGATCTAAGCACCAAACTTTAAAGCGAATCGTCGAGGGGCTTCTAGCAGACCCTCTTTGACCAGAAGCTGCCTCCAGAATAGCCTCGACTCCATTCGCACTGCTCATCATTCGCAGTAGACTCGCCGAGAAGTTGAGGTCGATCTCCACCGTTTGTTGCTGGGGCGAGCAACCTCCCACCCGACTTAGAAATGCCTCGACACGTTGATCCGCCTGCCGAAAGACCCCGCTGGAATCGGATGTCAATGCTTGCGAAAGAAGACCCAGCAGGTCGTCCGTGAACTTGACGCTGGGAAACATTAGCCGGAACTTTGGCATCTCACGCACATCACCAGCACCAATTTCCGGAGTCAACCAGAGCTTTCGTCGGCCGCGCTGTCGTGTTTCAGAGAAGCATTCGCCGCGTGGGGGAGCACCGCAAATGTCGTACAGCACGTGCATCCAGAAGTGTGGATTACTGCGCCAAGAGTATCCTGGACAAGAAGCCACGAGGCTCAAGAAGCGAATTGCCACGAGTTTGTCGCGAGCCTTGCGTAAGAATACGTCGTTATCCGCCCTGAGACGCCCAGCCGAGCTGTTGGCGTTGCGCGTATCCGCGTCAGTAGCAATTGCGCGAGCTGGAGTGCTGACATCGTTTGCGTTACGCTCAGAACTTGCTTCGGCTCGGAAACTCACCACGATCCAGGGAATGGGCGGCGACCGTGACTCGTCCCGGAAGTCAGCAGCTTCCCTTGGCGCGAGGTGCATGTCCCCATCCAGGCACGCACACGCATTGGCAACGTGGCGTCCCATTGTCTTGGCGGCCCACTCGGGCGTTCCTCTCCGCCCTGGTCTGGTCATATTCGTTCTCAGGGTATATGACCTGCTTGATTATTATGGGACGTGGCGGAGAATTTACAGAAGGTAAGTAAAACGTGTCGGTATATTGTATTGTATATCCATGTCCAGTCACTGTGGCTTCATTCCATGAGATCCAAGTCACTCTCGTCCACAGGAATCTTGTCCATGGTCGTCTCGTTGAGCTTGCCAGCGAGATCGGCGATGCGCTTGGGTATACCCTTCGTGGCTCTCAGTGCCGGGTGGGAAGCAATCAGCTCCAGCTTATCAGTCGAGTTCGAAGCGCGCGCGTGCTTGAGCTCTTCAACGCGAATAGGCCGACTCATTAGACTCACCAGCATCATCGTCGAGTTCTTCATATCGAACTTGGATAGCGTGTATAAACGCTCTCCGTGGCCGCGAACGGCCCCATCGGTACAGATCGACGTGCGCGACGTCAGAACAATCTTCAACGACGCGTTATTCGTCAGCAGGTCCGACAGGAACGCGCGGAACCGGTCACGCCGGGAGTCATGGCGCAAGAGGTAGTCGCATCCATCCAGAACGAGAAGCATCTGCTGGCTGTTGGATTCAAGCCGCCCCTTGTGCTGCTTCAGATGATCCGAGACCATGACCTCTAGTTTGCTCAGGACGCGGCACTTTCCGCTCGCGATGTTGATGTTGCGGCGCATCATGCCCACGTGGTCGTCCATTTCGTCTTGAGCGAGCTTGGCCACGGATAAAATGCGGACGCCTCCTTCCGAAGTAATACGCGGTCCGACATAGTTTGCTACCGCGTGGGCCACCGCCGTCTTCCCGATGCCTTCCTCGCCACAAATCGTCACAAGACGCGTAATGCGCGACTGAGTCATCATTAACGCCAAGCAGATCTTGTAAACTTCGACGGCGCGGTTGCAAAACCCTTGGCACATTGCTGGCAAGTCGTCGAACCACAGCTTCGGGTATCGCTTCGATTTCATGGGCCCGAGGTTCACAGTACTACTCGACTCAACAGCAGCGAGCGGAAAAATGATTTCCGAGTGATCCCCATCCTCTGGAAGCAACATGAATTTCTCAGCAACAGCCATGGGCCCTCGAATGTTTGGACTCTTTGCAACGGATTGCTGCGCAATCGTAAAGCTTGCTCCCACCGACTTGCCGGTAGCGAGGGCCAGATAAAATGCGCGCGTGAACTCAATTGCCGCGTAGTCTTCGATTTTCTGGTTAGTGCGAACGCCAATGACGTGCGGGATCCCACACGACACGAAGGCGTACGCGAGCGGCGCAGAAGAGCAGGCTGACACGAACACGAGGCGTAACGTCGACTCGCCCACACCTCCTGCTGAGAACAACTCTTGGAGCCCTTTGTGCGGGATCGGATGCACCAGCCCCATTCCGTCTTCGAAGTACAAGTGGTTTTCATCCCCGTGGCCGGAGAAATGAAGAGCTCGGCAGCCAAGCGTAATCATGGCCCGGAACGTGTCAGTGTTCGCAAACTTGGCGACCACGCTGATTTGCCTTGGACACTGGTATATCCTGGATAATGTTCCAGGCCCGTTGTTGCCGAACGCGTCGTTCGTTGCCGCTGGTCGCTTCGCAAACTTGGACGCTTCTATCAGGCTTTTTTGTAGGATCGAGTACTCACGCTTGACGTCCAGTTCAGCGATAGGATGGTACTTGCCGTGAATATCCTTCCCGACCAGCGGCGCCGAGAACAGCACTCCGAGCGTGTACTCCTGTAGATTCGGCCCCTGCTGTGACTTGTCCTGCGATTCCGCCAGAATCGCTTGCTGGTTATTCTTGGTCCCTTCCTGTGCTCCTCGCACATGCGGATCTTCCACAACGTAGCCAAGCAGCACGTCTCCGTGCCGTGACGACAGCAGAGTGATCTTCTGTCCGTGAACGAGCTTGTACTTTCTGTTCTTGACCACTTGCACTCCATCAATCCGGATGCCGTTGGTACTTTTATCCGTAATAAACACGGCCTGGCGATGGGTCTCCGCGTCCAGCGCCGTCTCAATGGTACAGTGCTCCCTACTGAGCTTCACAGGGTCCACCCCCGACGTCTTTTTATCAAAAATCTTGGCAAAGGCATCTCTTCCAAGCGTCACGCGTGGCGTGAGCATCTGCATCTCGATGCGGTACAGCAAGAGCTTCTCCAGCGCGTTTTTCTGATTCACCGTGATGGCTCTCTCCACTTCTGGGTGCAGCACGAGCCGCATGAGACACAGCGCGGGGCTGTCCTCCAGCGTCTGCGTGCACTCCTGCGTGTTCTGCTGGGAGATGCTCATGGCCTCCAACAGGTTCTGCGAGTCTTCTCGCATCGCCTCGAACTGCTCTTCTCGGTGGTCCACGGCGTGGATGCCCAGACTGCTGGACGTCGTACCGTGCTGGTCCGTCAGCCCCACACGCGAGCGCTTATTGGGCAACCCTCCAGCTGCCATCTCCGGCTCCTGCTCGGGGTCTCGCGCACTGCGGACGCCCCAGGAGGAAGACATCGTGGAGGCGGACGAGAAGCTGTCGCCCATCCTGGAGCTTGTCGAGGCCGTGAACATCTGCAGCACGGAAGAAGAGTTGGAGCGGAGGGCTCCGAGGGGTGCGCGCGTCACGGCGGGCGAGAGACCGCCCAGAGCTTCCACGCGGCGCTTGCGAGTGCCGGGGTCCAGCGCGCCGTCAATGAAGGGGCGGAGAACGCCGTTGCGCGCGCCGTCGTCCATAAATGCGGGCTGGTGGTTCCTTAGGTTGAGTGAATCGGAAATGCGGTGGCGGTCGTTTTGCGCAGGTACGATGTGATTGGTTAAAATGCGAAAAGTTGCAGTTGACCAGAACGGTGAGTTGAAGTGCAGATCCGAAGTGGACTGCATCGAGCTCAACGACCAAAACCGTTTTGTCACCTCGGTGGGTTCGAGCGCTGTATTGGACGCGACGTTGCCGTTGCAACTGGAGGATCTTGAGAGGTTGGTGCTCTGAGCCCAGTAACGAAGTCAGCACTCGATCATGATTTTGTGGCTGGTTCGGGCTAGAGCGAAATTTGCAAAAACTGAGCTATGCTGGCATGGTCAGGAAATTGACTTCCGCATGAGCTGCGCTAAGGCAAAACAAACCCGTCGAGCAACGAACAAACAAAATACACGTTTTCTTCCGCTCCGACAGATGAACCTGGTGTGCATGGCTTGAAGACGGACATGACCCCTGATCGACTCACCTCTTCACTATCGTGGATCATGCTACGAACTACAACAGGGTGTACTTGCTTCACAAGAAAAACGAAACTGAAAGTTCATCAGCGAGTTCGAGCGGCAATACGACGTCAAGGTGAAGGTGATTCCATATGAGGGAGGTGGTGAATTTGGCAGCAGTAGAATAGATCGTTTTAACCCCAACGGGGTGGCAACTGGACAGAATGTGTGTGCCGTTGCATCCCATTGGACGAAAAGGTCCCGCATGGATTAGATAGAATACATGAGCAGTATAATTTCCGAAAAAACAAAATTGAGTTTAGAAAGCAATAATACAAATGTAAAATTGATAATAATTGGAAATTAAAAACAAAATACAGGTTTTGTCTGTATGTTGTTTTCAATTTTAATTTATTATCAATTTAACAAAATACAGGTTTTGGATACGTCTTGGGATGGCAGCTGTAGAGCGTGTCCTGGCCGAGCTGGCGCGGCTGAACGCAGAGTCTACGGCCCCATCCACTAGATCTGCAGCTTCATCTTTGCCCAATGCTGCGCTGGACCAATTCTCCGTGCTGTCAGCGTCCTCGTTGGCGCCCGAGGCGGTGGTAATCGTGCCTCACACTTCCTCCGAAAGCACCCCTCCCTTTGCACTTCCCCGCGCAAGCCTCACGTCGCCATACGGGGATCGATCGACCGTCCAGGAGGAGCTAGAGAAGGTGGTGCACCCGCTGTTCGCGCTGGAGCGTCTGGGGCCGTTCCCGCGCGGCTGGAAGGACAGTAACCCAGAACGTGATTCCAAGGTTTCGGTGCCGCAGAGCCGCCTACTGGCGCAGATGCCCATGTCTGCGCCGCGCCAGGAGCTCGTACCCAAACGCGAATCCATCGTGAAGGATCCTATGAACATACAGTACGAGTTTCGCCCTGTGGATGTCTCTAGGACCGGCGCAGACGCAGGATTTAGCAGTGCACTGACCAAGCAGGACGAGTATGCGAGAGGTACGATGAGTAACAAGCCTTTTGCACCGGGTGGAGACTCCTTGGCTGAGTTGCATTCGGAGAAAGAGGAAGAGGAGCTTTCACCCATGCAGAAACTACTGCAGAAGGAGCAGGAGCAGAGCAGGAACCTGCTGGTGCTTGGGGACGGAGGTGTTGATGAAAAGATGCTGGAGAGTCTCGTGTTCGATGTGCCAGGCATCAATGGATGCTTGACGGCGGACGATGTGAAGAAGATCGAGAGTTGTGGTGAGGAAGAGCATTTGGAAGTGGAGACGGTGGGCGTGAACCCCAAGTCGTTGTTGAAGCCGTATTTTGAAGCAGTGGCGGATCAGGATCATGTGGCAGCCATTCGGAGCGCTGTGTTAGATGAAAAGGCAGCGAATGCCATGAGGCAGAACGACGAGAACGCCACGGTGGGGCTGGATCAGCTGCTCCGAGAGATGGAGGACGATGGCGAGTTGATGGAGTTAGGATTTTCACTAGAAGACGACGAGCAAGAAGTTACGAGCGAGAAGACACCTGAGAACGACAGTCACGATAGATCTGGACCACCAGACGTTGCTAACAAGATCAAGTCAGGGCCTGAAGGATCGTCGGGCGGTGATGATGGGATTGAGGACCCCGAGGCGGAACTGGAGTCGATTCTGGACTCCGCTGATTCGACCGCTCTTACTTTACAGAAGCGTAAAAGCCCAACGTCGGAGTGGGCCAGTATGGCTAGCGTCGACGTGCGCAACTTCCACGAGAAGGTGCCGGAAATGGCCATGACGTACGATTTCGAGCTGGATGTGTTCCAGAAGGAGTGCGTGATTCACCTGGAACGCCATGAGTGTGTGTTTGTGGCAGCGCACACTTCAGCTGGTAAGACTGTGGTCGCGGAGTACGCGATTGCGATGTCCCAGAAGCACATGACGCGTACCATTTACACGTCGCCCATCAAGGCGCTTTCCAACCAGAAGTACCGCGATTTCCGTACCAAGTTCGGTGCCGACAACGTCGGGCTTATCACGGGCGATGTCAGCATCAACCCCGACGCCAGCTGTCTTGTCATGACAACGGAGATCTTGCGCTCGATGCTTTATCGTGGTGCCGACATTATCCGCGACATCGAGTGGGTCATCTTCGATGAGATCCACTACATCAACGACAGCGAGCGTGGCGTCGTGTGGGAAGAGGTGATCATCATGCTTCCTGAACATATAGGCATGGTGTTCCTGTCTGCAACGACGCCGAACCATTTGGAGTTCTCGGACTGGATCGGACGGACCAAGAAGCAGAAGATTCATGTCATTTCTACCTACAAGCGCCCGGTTCCTCTCCAGCATTTCTTGTACGCAGGAAAGGAATTGTTCAAGCTCTACGATGCCACCGCTGGGTATCTTCCGAACGCGCACGGCGCAGCGAAGGCGAAGATTTCACCTGCTTCGGACAAGTCCAAGGGCGGTCGAGGGGGCAGGGCCGTTGCTCGTGGCGGTGGCAGCAGCGCCAACGCTCGCAGCATTCGAACCTCAGGAGGGGACCAAGGCGAATGGACCAAGCTCATCAATACTCTGAAGGACAAGTCGTTGCTCCCAGTGGTGGTGTTTGCCTTCAGCAAGCGCCTGTGCGAAGAAAGCGCCGACAAGCTGGCCAAACTGGACCTCAGTACGCCTTCCGAGCGATCGGAAATCCACCTCTTCCTGGAGACAAGCGTGCAGAGACTCCAGGGATCGGATCGTGAGCTTCCGCAGGTTTTAAAGCTCAAGGAAATGCTCAAGCGTGGCGTCGGCGTTCACCACGGTGGCCTGCTCCCGATCATCAAGGAGATGGTCGAAATCCTGTTCGGACGTGGCCTTGTCAAGGTTCTCTTCTCCACCGAGACGTTCGCTATGGGTGTCAACATGCCTGCGCGGACGGTTGTGTTTAACGGGATCCGCAAGCACGACGGGAAGAACTTCCGAGATCTGCTGCCTGGCGAGTACACGCAGATGGCTGGCCGTGCCGGCCGTCGTGGTCTGGACTCGGTCGGTACGGTCATCATTGCGTGCTGGAACGACGTTCCGGAGCCGACGTCGTTGCGTACAATGCTGGCAGGGAAGGCCACGTCGCTCTCCAGCCAGTTCCGCTTGACGTACAACATGATCTTGAACCTCTTGCGAGTGGAAGTTCTGACCGTGGAGGACATGATGAAGCGTTCCTTCTCGGAATTCCACACGCAGAAGGCGTTGGCCTCAAAGAACATCCCCAAGTTGATTCAGAAGGGCAAGACGTTGCTGCAGCAGCTAGAGCGCTCGCTCGTAGAAGATTACCCGCATCTGGAAGCTAGCGGCGAACTCAAGCAGATGCAGGAGTTTTACGAGCTCAAGCGCGAGAAGCGCGACCTGGAGAAGAAGCTGACCAAGTGGCTGCTTGCAAACAACATCCAAGCCGCGAAGAACGCGATCGCACCGGGTCGAGTCGTCATTCTCAACGTCAAGGGCTTGTCGTCGGATCAACTGGCGCTGGTAGTGCGTACGAATGCTGCCATGGTGGGGGATAGTGGAGCTGCCCGATCGAAGCTTTCGTTTGAGACGGAGCTTCAGAGCTCAACAACCTCCGACTCCAGCCGTAAGGGAGTGTTCAAGTCCATCATGGTCCTCACTCTGTGCTCCGATGACTACGAGCCTCCCAAGGTGGAGGCTTCATCAGCCAAGAAGAATCCTCGCGATCTTTTTGGTGGTGGACGGATGCTACGTAGCAAGAAAGACGACGACGACGATCGAATGTTCGGTCGGATGAGCAAGAAGGGCAAGTCTGAGAGCCAAGAAAGCGCCGAGCTCACAGCCCCGTCGACTGCCACGCTGCTTGGAAGGAAGTACGCGGTCCTGGAAGTGCCAGAAAGCTGCGTGGAGAGTGTGACGTCAGTCTTTGCTGCAGAAGTCAACACCAAGACTCTCGTCGCCAGCTCGTCGAAGAAGGAGCTGGCAAGCAGCATCGAGTTGTTGACGCAGCTCGAGAAGGACGCCGCGTCGACCCAGAAAGCCGCGATCGCGTACGTCGACCTGATGGGCGAACTCAAGGTCAATGACCTCGAAGTCGCGACCGGGTACACGCAGTGGCAGCAACTCTACTCGATGGTTCTGAGCCACCCGTGCGCGACGGACTCGCCCTCGGTCTCTCGTGTCATGGGCAAAGTGGAGAAGATCTTCAAGCTCAAGGCTTACTTGGTGCGAATGACGCGAGAGCTGTCGAACGATTCCCTCTCGCTCTTCCCTGACTTCCAGCAGCGACTGAGCGTGCTCAAACGCCTCGGGTACATCTCCGAGGACGGCGTTGTACAGGTTAAAGGCCGTGTGGCCTGCGAGATCAACACGTGCGAGGAGCTGGTGCTGACCGAGATGATCTTCGAGAACGTGCTTGCGAACCTGGAGCCCGAGGAGATCGTGGCCGTGCTGTCCGCGCTCATCTTCCAGGAGAAGTCACAGAACGAGCCCACGCTGACCCCCACGCTGGAGGACGCGCGCGAAGTGGTTCAAGCTATCGCCGAGTCGCTCGGCCTCATCCAGTTAGAGCAACATCTCGAGATCGATCCGGCTGTCTACTGCAAGGGCGCTCTCAACTTTGGCCTGATGGAGGTCGTCTACGAGTGGGCACGCGGGATGCCGTTCAAGCAACTGTGCGAGCTCACAGACGTCCAGGAGGGCTCCATTGTGCGCTGCATCACGCGTCTTGATGAGGTTTGCCGCGAAGTACGCAACGCTGCTCGCGTCATCGGCGACCCGCAGCTTTACCGCAAGATGGAGGTCGCATCCGAGGCGATCAAGCGGGATGTGGTGTTCGCGAGCAGCTTGTATCTGTCCTAGCTGAAGAAGCAGCTCAAAAGCGGCGGCTTCGTGTTCCAATGGCTCTAATCTACTCGCTAACCGAACCGTACATGTGTCTTGGGCCACGCAGTTTGCGTGTCTTGAGCCGTCTTGGGAGCTGGAGTGCTTGCAGTCGCTGGCGATGGGGTGGGGGCTGTAGCTTGAAGACCCGTAGTGGCTGTGGACGCGTGCTTTCCACTCTGCGGCTTCCGGTTCAGTTGCTCCAGGGACTGGCGGCAGTTGGCCGCGTACTCCTCCACCATCGTCTTTTGTCTCGCCGTCAGCGTCAACGTGTCGGTGAATCGAACGACACCCAGGACGCTTTCGAGGCACACGAGGCGGTCTCTGCGCTTGTCGACATTCACCACCTTCTCCACCGTCTCCACAAGCGTGAACAGCGCCGTGGTGAGCGCGTTGACCTCCGCCTGGTCGATTCCAGGCCACAAAGAGTCCACGAGCTTCACCATGCGACTCAAATTCACGTCGTACGCGCCCAGCTCGAACTTGTCGCGCAGCGTGCGCATCTCCTTGGAACAGCGGTGCAGCAAGGCCCGCGCCTTGTCCGACGACTCGCCCTTCTTCTTCTCAGCCGTTGTCTTCTTCGTAGCTGGTGAAGCCTCCGTCCTAGCCGTCTCGCCATCATCAGGCAGCGCGATCGCACGCTTCCTCTTGCTCTTCGCAGCCTCAGCTATCACTTGCTTCCCTTTCTTATTCTCTCGTGTAGCGCTCAGCTTCTTCTCCAAAGCCCTGCAAAGATAATAAATCCTCTTTTAGTCCTAACTTCCCCACAAAATACGATTTCCTTCCAGCATACATACCGACACCAAACTTGCAGGTCCGGACTCTTGACCGCTATCTTCTTCACCGCCCTGGATAGTCTCAGCTTTGCATTGGCTGCCTTCTCTCCGTCCTGCAGCGTCAGCGTTACTGCGTGGTCCACGGCCTTCTGCACGTGCTTCTTCCACCACTTGACCTGCTTCTCACCTCCGACCTGCAGGACGGGCATGAGTTTCTCCAGTCTCTTCACTTGAGCCGACGCCTTCCATGCGTCCTGGTCCTGTAGGATATGTTTGACCAGCGTCCTAGCCTCGTCATGGTCCTTCCCGTCCTGCTCCTGTTTCACTGCAGGATCCTGACTGCCCAAACTGTTTGTAGTATGGTCCAGTTTTCCCAGTAGCGCTTCTAAATGGTCCAAAACTCCCGCCGATACTCCCGCCGTCCTAGGACCGGCCTCCAGTCGCCGCGTCGCGTCCTGAACCTGCTGCGCCTGCTTCATGGCTGCCTCGCAGGCCCCGGCTTGGCCTACAACGCGTTGCAGATCTTCCTCCAGCGCACGGCAGCAGTACTTGCGGCGCGTGGTCTCGTCCAGCCGCACCAGGATGCGCTTGAAGCCGCTAGCACGCAGGCGCTCCGCCTCGGTCGCCATTGAAGCGCTTGGTTGGTGCACCTTGTATTGATTTCTCTTTTTTTTGTAAAACATGTTGAAACATTATTTGATTAAATTGATGCAATATATTATAAGTTAAATCATAATGAAAAAATACATTTTCATATGTGTGGGTTTTGGAAGGCACCTTTTGTATTTTACGGATGGTATTAGATATTACAGGTGAAACAATTTAGTTGTATGATAACTTTGTCTTTGAATGTCTCTAGCAATGCATAAAATTGAACCTCACAGGTCAGCGCATGCAAAAAAAGGTTTAAGGCACGCCGGCGCTTGTTCCCTTTCTGCAACCATTTCCTGAAGTTCATACTGACCGTCAGTGCACCCGGAACTCGTGGAGGCCTGCCCTGCGTCGCTTGAGAGAACGTTTGCAGATTCGTTTTCTTGTTCGACGATTTTTGTTGTTTGCTGCTGCCGCGTTTTGGAGTGCACCTTGCCAACTACTCGATTTCTTAGTTTTTCTTTTGGATCGCGATGACCGGAGATGCGTGGGTATTTCCGCTGAGCTGCATTCAGATGAGCGCATACCTGAAACTTTTGGAAGTATCTACACTCACAAAGCTTGAGATTAACCATCCCTCGTCTGGCATTCCGATGCGATGCGCACACCGAAGGGACCATTTCGTCACCATTTGATACAGATTTATTTGCTTTCGACGCTGATCTTCTTCTTCTTCGTCGTGTTTTTCGTTTCTGTTCTGAACAAGCATTTCCCGGGGCCCTATCGAGTCGGGGGCGAGATTCAGGTTATCTTCAGATATTACGGCGGGGTCGTACTGTCCATCGGAGCAATTTTCACCAGAGCTATATGTACTGGGATTCTCAACACCAGATGTGATCGCAAGGAAGATACGCGTTGGCGAAGTTAGGTCCCTCGTCTGCTGCTCTGGCGCTACTTCATCACCATAGAGAAAACGCGATCATCAACTCCGTCGAAACTACCGACACTGTCGCTGCGATCTTCAATTTCCTCCAGTACCCAGATGAGATTGGGATCCGATGACTGCTTAAAGCCTACGTCAGCAGTCATGGTAGCAGCGGCTTCAACAATATCTGTTGTTGGTTTGGGGCAGCAGTCTGTTTTAGCCTGCTGAAGCGGAAGAATCGTTTCAATGAAATCGCACAGCTTAAGTAAGAGCTGTCAAAGGTGATGTCTACGCCGTTGTAGAAACGACTTCAGAGCCCCGTTGAGATTTTCACGCGGATTGTTTGTAGAGGCATATCCACAAGGTGTATGAAAGATTCGCCAACGCCAATAGTGGCCTTGAAGTCACTGCGTTTATATGGCAAGTGCTGCTGCTCTGCGATGTTTGTGGCAAATTGAATTGTGTCTGTTAAAGCTATGCTGGTCTTTGCTCTTCTTTCTTATGCAGTGCTCGGCGGCTGCCCTCATGCTGNCAGGGAGGCCGCCGTTGGCTTTGAGAATGCACGTGATTACTTCGACCTGCGCCACTGAGTGTTGGTTGCTGGCGCCACCGAGTGTTGGT
>KV734985.1:0-10663 GCA_000500225.2 Phytophthora pinifolia
TACCGACTCGTAAAAACTAAAGGCGATAAATCGGAATGTAAATAGGAGTCTCATGATTATAGGGGGGGCTTCGCCCCAACTATAATATATTGGTATTGATAAAAGTGGTGATCTACAATGACTTTGAGACAAAAATGAAATACGCTGATAGACACCATAGTGGTGACTCCAGTCGTGACTCATGGTGACTCAGTGGTGACTCACTCGAAATCGGCATCGAGAGCAACACTCGAACGACAGTACCTTAGAGCCTTGTCCAAGTGACTTTTTGCCCGGATTTCTGACCCTGGATTTTCCCAACCGGTTGCCCGAATGTTGCACGAAAAAAATCGGGCACGACTTTTACCCAGATAAATCCGACCTCAAAAATTCACCTCACCGAGGTAGATTTTTCAGGTGGAGCCTGGATTTTCGGCCAAAAGCGCGCGAAAAACCGTTTCATTATTATTCTGTTGGAGAGCGGACAAAAAAAGACGAGTGATCTGTCGGAACGAATTGTGCTGAAAGCTAGGGAAAGCAAAGAGAAAGAAGCGATGGACGCCGAGGAGCCTCCTCAAAATAGAGACAACGTGAACGAAGCGCAGCCCGGCTATCTCGACGACGATGATCTCGTGATTGCCTTCTCATTGGTGCTCATYGTGATCGGTGCAGCGTTCGCTGCAATAGATGGCCGCTCTCTACGTGCTGACCGCAATGAACACGTCACCATCAAGTCCGATTTCTGGGAGAAGATGAAGGCACAGCGATCCCGAACAGCCTATCGCAAGATCCTGSGATGCAGCCCAGMCGCRTTTGACGCGCTATGCGCTATGCTGGAGCCATTGTACACCACCAAGTACGGCGAGCCGGCCGCAAATGCCCAGTACGAGTTTGACATCAAGCTCGCGGTTTTTTTGTGCTACTACGGGAACGGTTGCGGCCAAGACGGCGATGGAATCGGTGGTGCAGCCGCCCAAATGGGGATGTCTCGCACATCTGCTGGACGATTCATCTTTCAGCTCGAGGAGCTCCTTTTCTCTATGGCGGACGACGTGATTCGTTTTCCAGCTCGAAGCGACGGCGAGGGCTGGCGTGAGTCGAAAAACGGATTTGCCGAGCGCGGAGGATTGTTTCCGGACGTTGCGTGCATCTTTGACGTCACAGTGGTGAAGACAATGCGCCCAAAGGCTTTTCACGTACGTTGTTCACGTATCCATCGCTGCTGTCGATGGCGGTTGACTAACGTGTGAGTTCTATAGGGCTTCTATGACAAATCGTTCAAGCCGGCGTACAACTGCCTATTCTGCGTCGACTATCTACAGCGATTCCGCTATCTCGGCATTTTCGACGGCAGCAATTCTGATCAGTCGATGTGGAACCAGTCCACAACTCTAGGGTTGCGTGCACGGGACTTGTGCCCCCCTGGCGTGAATTGGCTTGCTGACTCGGGATTCAAGCTACTTCCCTTTCTGATGGTGCCGTTTGATGAGAGGGGACGCAAGAAGCTGACTCGCAAACAACGCTGGTACGTGGTGCACTACTGGATTACACGAGGGAAAGGCCTGAGTTGTTGCTGTGGATTTGCAGCTTTAACTACCATCTATCATCGACGAGAATGCTGGTGGAGTGTGCCTTTGGTAAATTGAAATGAAGATTCAAGATCCTGCAAGGTGTGACCAATAGGAAGTCGCACTCCGCCAACTCACGCATGATCACTGCAGCAGCGGTGCTGTACAACCTTCTTATCGACGTTGGCGACGGAGAAGTATTCGAGATTGTGCGTGAACGTGACGAGCAACTGCGCGATCTTCGTGTTGTGTTCAACAGGACCACTGCACGAACCAAAGCAGAGTTGGATTTCGCTATTGCGAAACGAAACATGTATATGGAGCGGTTTTACTCACACGACCATGACGCATAAAGTAGATCCGCCAACCAATGCATTCCAATCACTGTGTCTCACTTGGCTCACGGGCTTGGAGAAGCTTGGGGACGGCTTCAGCTGTGCGCTGCGTTGCCTTGAAGCTGTTTGACGGTCTGGCAGAGGCTGGTGGTGACCTGGACGGTGTTCGTTGTGCGAACGAGCAATCGTTGCCGACAGGTTCTGCACCGCAATAACAACTTGGTTATCTGATTGCGCTTGCGCCGGTGCTTGCCGCATTGTCATGATCTTCTCGATTGTTGCGAATCCACCTTTTAAAGTACGGCTGACGAGATCAATTGGCCGCTGTGGCTCTGCGTTTGATCCTCGCTTGGCTTTGGCGCGACGTTTGGCGCGCTTGCGTGCATTTTCAGCAGACTCGTCAACCCTTGCAGCATCTCCGTCGTCGCCTTCAGCCTCCGCCTCACCAGCGGCTTGGCCATTTGCTGCTTCGCCGTGGTCATTTGGTGCTTCACCGTTGTCTTCGTCGCTCTCGCCGACGACTGACCGCTCAGCTGGTCCGTCTGCTGCGCTTGCGCGCTGTCCTGTTTCCACGATGGCTTCACCGGTCCATCCCGGTTCACCAGAGAAGCAGTCACGTATCAGTGGCCAAAGCGTGGCCAATTCCTTGCCCAGCAAGTCGCGATAATAGGGCTTGACGTGCATCGCGTCTTCTTGAGCAAGAGCTTCCAGGCTCTCATCATCGTCGCTAACAAAGAAGCCGTCTGGCATTTCAGGGTACTTCTCAGCGTCTTCATCAGTACGATTGCCGGTTGAGTTGATCATGAAGTTGCGTTTCGCCTTGAACTGCGTCCTCAATCAAGCACGTCTCCAAGAACTTGGTATGGGTATCCTCCCACAACTGCTGGAGTCGCTGGCCGTTGAGCTTGTTCTTCTCGAAGCTTTCGATCAACTCCTTGTCGAGATAGCGTGTCTCTAGGGCAACACGCGTGAGTGTCAACGTCCACATCATGTTAGCCGGCTTGAGCTTTGTTGCCTTCGACTTCTTGCGCGGCTTCGATGACGACGCGGGCTTGCGCTTGGCTGGAACGGCGACTTGCGCCTTTGCACGGCTTTTTGCTTGCGGTTTTGCCTGGGCAGTGCTGGCAATGGCGTCGTGGCGAACGACCGATGGAGGGCGAAATGGCGCGACTGCCGCCAACGACAACTGCTGATGTGGTGGAGCCTGCTGTCCATCAAAATCACCGACGGAAAACGCCAGAGGACGAATGTGGTAGTCGAGCTCAAGCGGGTGACGACGGCGAGCATCGAGTGGCAATGACCCTAGATCGGTGGGATATTGGTATGATCTGCCTCGATCAGACACCGCAGCAGCCCACGACTGGTGCGCTCCATGCCGCGGGGCAGATTCTTGAGCCTCGCGGAAGTTGGGTGACGATGGCGGCGATCGCTGCGAGGATGCATCCATGTTGCCGATGTTGCCGTGTTGCTGCTGGAAGAGTTTTGTCTGAACGCGATGCGAGAATGAAAAGCAACCATTGCGAAACATAATATTGCACCTCTCATAATGCATTTATCCAGGATTGGATTTGGACAAGAGCCTAGATTTTCGTGCCTGGTTTTTCCCTCCTGGCGTAAAATCCACCCTGCCGAAATCCGGGCTCGATTTCGTTTGGACCAGGCTCTTAGTGTGCAAAAAGCGGGGATTTCCTGAGTATGACATCATAAAAAATGATGATGATCTAAAGCGAAGAATATATAGAATATAAAAACATAACCTTAGTCACCCTTTCAATCCCATTAATAATTTTGTATGTGACAGAATATAGATTAGCCTAGTGAATGTATGGAGCTGAAACTTGTGTTTGAATCCGTTTGAAAAAAGCCCGCGAAAGTTAACATAACTCGGACACATCCTGCGCATAAAATGGTGATTTGCACTGGCTAATTCCCAACATATGGCCCTCTGATAAGCGATAGCCTTCCCAATCCGTTTCTTACCTTAGCGTCAGCGCCTTGCCCGCCCCCCTCCCCACTCACTCCAAGAATATCGCGTCCGAGCACGAGCACCCGCTCAAATATCCGTTGAAGTTTAGAGAGCCGAGAACCTGTCCCTGAAGCGCGAACTGCGCGCAGCCACTCGCGACATCGAGCGCCTCACGGCGAGCAACAAACGCCGAGACAAGGAGATTGCTGACCTTATCACGGCGCATCACACGGAGAAGATGTTTCTTCTTAGTAACCTCGAGACACGCATGACCGATCTCATGCGGCTTCACCAAGGGCTCTTTGGCCGGATCAACCAACAGGAGAACCGGGAAACGACGGCCACCGCCGAGGACAACAATATCCATGACTTCGCGTTGACGATTAACCCGATGTCGGAGGAAGGGGCGCACGAGATTCTGTTCATTACCGGCCAGGAGAAGTGCGTAACCAGAGAGACGACTGGCGCGGCAGGTATCCTACTTAAGTATTCGATTTCACTGAGGCTGGCAACTATCGATCTCCGACAGAACTTCCAGCGCGAAGAAAAGGCGCGTCTTCGTGCTCGTGTGCATTCATATCTGCGCACTCACCCTATACGTTTTTTTTCTGTATGACCTGCTTTTTCTCGGCTAGTGGCTAACTTATTCTGTATCGAACTTACCTGTTAGAGTAGGTCGAGATGGCCCCTGACCGTCTTCCGTTGCTGCCGCTCCAAGTGGGTCGACAATATGGCCCTCCCCCTCGAAGAAGTTGCGGACATCCTAACTGAGCTTTTGGAAGAGACAAACGTGGCCATGCTGTATACTGAGGTTCACTCACAGCTCCAGGACTTCATCAGAATCCAGCATTTCTCCTTTGCGCCATGATTCCTCTTGATGTGACGACCAGTAAGAAGTTCTTCCAAATGCAAGGCTAGAAAGTGTAGCCTAAAATGCAGTTCATTCGCGATTAGTCTGTTCTTTTCACGTTTCACATGATGGGCTAATGTAATTGGGGCAATCACTGCGTCGCTGACTCAGCCCGCCCAAGCCGTTAGATAAATCACTGGAGGAGAGAGACTCTACGTAAAAGACTTGGCTTCACTAGGTTCTTGAAAATGGCTACCAGTACATGTATTGTGAGCGAATAGCATTAATACAGCCCAGTAATGTAGCACAATATCAGTAATTGTGGTAGTAGATTACAAATGCTATTTATTATATAATATTTTTTTCCGAGCACTGGCCAAGGTACTCACTCACATACGAGGGACCATCCCTTTGCTGGTATTTCCAGCTAGAGCGAAGCAATGCAGAACTACTTGCCTGGTGCGATGCTCACACCCTGCAAGTCGGAAGGCTGTCTCTGCTGGCTTGGCTGGTGAACGTGACTTGATGCTGGACCCGACGCTAGACTCGAAGGTTGGTGCCTGATTCGGGGACTACTTTTGGTGTTAGCAAAGCCTCTGGTTGAACCTTGCGCTGGGTGGTTGGGAACGACGGGGTTTGCAACGATATATCGTGGCGATAGCAAAGCGTCTTTTTGCGGAATCGGTCTGTCGGGCGCCACAGGTGCTGAAAATGAGGACCCAGTGATGTTTCCCACCCCGACAGCCCTCGAAATCGCGTCAACCTTGGACGATTGTCGTTGAACCGCACTCGGAGTGTCCATGCTGATGGTGTGAGTCGCTGTTCTGCCACTGACAGCGAGTGACTTTGGATTCATAGAGCCCGAATCAGGGCCGAGCGACAGTCCTTCCTCTTGTTGGCGTTGCTGCAACTTTCTTGCTCTCATGGGAGGCTGTTCATTGCCCAACATTCCCCCAAGTTTTGGTGGCATAACAAGTGTTTGGCGTGGAGAACCCGAAAGCTTTGTCGGTCGGATGAACATCGCTGCAGCTTCGGCGGTAATGGCGTTACTAGCCCGTGGCGACGCTAGGGATGACCCGGTAAGACCTCCGTATGGAGTCTGAGGTCGTGCAGGGAACGGATCCTGAACTTGTTGGAATTGCAGTTGAATCTTGTTGACGGGAGACGTTGCTTCTCGCGGAGTTGGCGCCTTACTACTGACGATCGTCATCAACGGCGCTGTAAGACTGCTGTTATTCGTGAAGAAGTTCGGTGGGATGTTTGCCATTGTTCCACCTGCGACCGAGGCCGCGATTCCATCAGAAACGGGCTGTGACGTACGTTGCTTCAGTTGGTGCTGTGTACGTTGGGTGGCGATCTGCTGTCGAGGGCTCGATGGGGCGGTAGCTGAAGCCATACTGGCTGCAGCCTCGGCTACTGCAGCAGCTCGAACTGTAAAGGGTTCTCGAGATTTCCCAGTTCCGGATGCTCCTGGGATCAGTATGTAGCCTGGAGCCTTGGGTTCCTGGCCTGTTCGGAGCGTTGACCCTGTTGCCTCGATATGACTGACTTGCATCCCAGGAGACAAGGACGCATCGTGAGTGTTGTCGCCTTTTCCGGCTGCTTGCAAGATCTGATCTCGTCGCTGCTGACTGGAGTTGGAAGCACTTCTGGATCTTCGTCGAGGAAATGCCGCAATTCCTGCTGTTGACACTGCGGCGAATGGTTTGCTGTCGGCAATGGCCTTGGAAACGACGATACCATCCATCATGCCAATGCTTAAGATGACGCCACCTCCGCGGGCAAAAACGTTCGGCGAATTGGACCGTTGAAGAGAGACTTCCCTTTTCGGCGACACTGGTATCATTTCGCTTGGGTA
This sequence comes from Phytophthora pinifolia, assembly GCA_000500225.2. Classification (NCBI taxonomy): domain Eukaryota; phylum Oomycota; class Peronosporomycetes; order Peronosporales; family Peronosporaceae; genus Phytophthora; species Phytophthora pinifolia. Next base: position 6,557 of record KV734985.1, read on the forward strand.
GTTCAATGGTGGCGGTGCAGCATTGACTGAATTAGAGCCTACGATAAGAGAACCATCTAGATAGTTAGTTAGTTTGCCCACGAATTGATGGCAGAATTCTGCATTGTACCCGAGGTGTCTGCTGTTAGACTCAACGCATTTGTATTGGCTTGCACAGAGAACGTGCGCTTTGGAGAGTTTTGACCAAAAGCCCCATTGCCAGCTCGACTTCGACGCTGCTGAGATGCCGACTCGAGCTCTACAGGCAGCGAAGGCACGGCTGTTAAACCACGAAGTCGGGTTTCTTTTGGAAAGCGTATAAGGTTTACGTACCTTTTGCAGGGTTTCCTTCTCGGTCCCCGCTTCTGGTCGACGAGCGTTTACGATCGCGTGACCGCGAGTTTTGGTTGCCGCCTTGATGGCTTTTGGAGTCTCGCCTCGGACTGCTGGGCTCATTTGTTTCTCGTCTAGAATTTCCTTCGGCAGCATGGTTGATCTGGTCCTGGTAGTATGCGAATGCGTCGCTGTTTAATTCCCGCTGCAAGTCCTGCTTGATACCCTCTAGCGTCATCCCTTTCGACTCTTCCAAGATGTCAACGTTGGAGACATCTACGCCAGATAACAAGACAAAGTGTGAGGATCTCGAGCGGGCATCAAAACAAATCCAAACTTTTGACCTTCTAGGGACTTGAGCATGTAGCGATCATTCAGCAGGTAGGTCATGCAATGCGTAATGCAGTATAGCAGCGAAATGTACTATGAACATAGCACAAGTTGACGTCAGTGTCCGTGCATTCTCCCATTCGCTATTGAAGGGTACACGTACATCCTCGGGGTCGACAGTGTCAGTCCACAAATCTAAGCATCGAGCTAAATGTCAGCAGAAGCTCGTAAAACTGGTTGAGGCTAACACTAGACGCACCAACAAGTTCGAACATTGACAGGTGGAAGAAAACGTAGTCCAAGGAATCGTGATCCCCGCTATCTCGCTTCCAGTCATCCAGGATTAACTCCTTGGACGCGGCGATGTCGAATTCCGGTAGGATCAGGCGGTGTAGGCATAGCATGTAGGTCTCGTAGTCGCGATACTTGAGCTTCTTCTCTCCATTCTTCAAGGCGCAGTTCCAGAGGCGCTGGGTCAGTGCGATCATGTGAGGTTGCTGCTGTAGGCTGACGCGTTTCGCCAAATTATCCTTAAAAAAACGCATCAATCGCATGGTAAGACCTAAGAAAGTTAGAGTCTAGGATTGCTTGTTCAGTACCTACCTCAGTGTAGTGATCTAGATTGCCTTGCTGTCGATACGTGACCTCCGTTCCGGATGTCGGGTCGATCTCAGCGACAACATGTCTGTCCTCAACGATAGGCGAATTAGACTTGACCATTTTATTCATCAGAGGCAGAACTCACCCTTGAGCTACGAGCTTTTGGACTTGGCTTTGCACAGTCGAAGCAGCAGTGACCGATATTCGAGACACTTCTTGCGCCGCACTAGCAATATGACGCCATTAGTGTCTATTTCATTCACAAGATGCCAAGTTTCTTCCTTACCTTCGTTGTTCATCGGCTACCGTCGGGGCCATTGCCTTCACAGTGTTTAACAAGGATAGCGGGGTCCGCTTGAGGTTGATGAGCGCTCGGACGGTGCCCTTGAACGTGCGCAATTTCCGGTAGTATGCCTTGAGTGAGCCAAGCATCGATCCCCTTCGAGCTGCTGTTGGGAACTTTGCGACGGTCAAAGCGCCCGGGTCCACTGCGGAAGCTTCACATGGTTGTTGCTGTAGTTCTAGTGGGTTTTCTGGTTGCTGCGTTTGCTGCAACGCTCTCCCTGAGCCTCGCAGCCCAATATTACTCCCCGTTCGAATCGGAAAGTTACCAGACACGATGCTCAGGCGTCGATCTCCACCCGGTATCCTCTTGAAGGAGCCTCGCTCCTCAGCCGGCTGCATCCAAGGCTCCCGCGTCATGGCTGAATGTCGTGATGGGAACCCTCGAAAGACGGACGACACCGCAAATAGGAAAAATTTCTGATCATTATTCTCCAGTATCGAGAAAAGCTGTTCGTGTCGATGGCACTTCGAGGTAATAAGAATGATGTCAATGGCATCATCGACTTGCAGAGGGTATCGAATTTGCTGGTTAATATCGTTATTTTTGTTTCTCAACATGTGGAGTGCGCGGTGTATGGCGAAGGAACTGTGTTCCCCGTGAAGATGTGATACGTAGCTCTTGGCGTAGGTAGAGCAGATTGAATTGTGTATTTGACTGGTTCCTACTAGTCCTTCTCAGAGTCCTGGTGGTGCCTGTGCACCAACCATACTCCAAGGCACATCTACGCTTCACGACGTCCCTAATATTGAGGTACTTGATTGCGATGTGCTTCGTCCGTTGGTGTTTCGTGGGGTGGTCGAGTATGCACGCCGTGCCGCGGCTGTCGCAGTAGAGAACTGTGAGTGCTCGTGTTATGTGGAGCTCGTCGATGAGTTGCTCAAGCCACATTGCTTCGCGGAGTGCGTCACAGGCGGCAACGAGCTCGGCCTCCATCGTGCTCTCGGTAATGATCTCTTGCTTTCTTGAAATGGCACTGATGTGCTGTCCATTGCAGAACACTGCATAGCCTATCATAGATTTTATGTCTACAGTGTCGCTAGCAGAATCAGCATCGGCAGCAGCTTCCACTTTCAGCTTGCCGTCCACACAGTAGTTGGCAGCAGCTTGCAGGTCATAGACCAGGCCGTCAGACTGAGATTGCTTGACGAAGCGCAGCACCTTCATGGCCATACTCCAGTGCACCAGGGTGTGGTCCCTCTGGTGGCGACTCAGAATCCTGGTCGCTGTACTCAAGTCTGGTCTCGACCCTCCCACCAAGTACTGGAGGCGGTCGACGACGCTTCCGTATCGCGGATTCCCCTGCGTTGGGATCCCGCAGCAGGGTCTCCGATAGATCACGCTGGGTGGGCCTGTCGCTCGTATTGGCTTCTGCCATTCCGAACATCTCCAGTGTCTCTCTCACGTACTTCTGCTGGTCGAGCTGCACGTGTTCTCCGGGCACGTAACTCACTTTGAGTCCAAGCAGGTAGCGCACATCACCCATTTCCTTGATTTTGAAGCGTCCGTACATGGCAGCAGCCACAACTTCGATGTCTTCGTCACTTCCTGTGACTAGCATGTCATCCACGTAGATCGCCAATAGCACGATTCGTCCTTCGATCCATTTCACGTATAGACCATAGTCCTTGAAACATCTTCGGAACCCGATCTCCTCCTGGAACTTGTAGAGCGTGCTCTTCCATTTCCTCACGCGTCCAGATCTTGAGGGGGAAATTTGCTTTGTATTGTGCTGGATTTCAGTAGACAAACTCGAGGGCGTGCCTAGCGGCCCCCCGAGTCCGTTGCTCGGCCGTTCTTGAGGGTTGTCGAGGAAAACCATGCGCCTTGAAAGTTCTGACGTTGAAGCCGCGGATTGTAGTGGGTACTCCTCAAAACACCGTGATACCCATCGGCCCAGAATCTTGATCGACAAGCAGTCTGCTTTCCCTGACAGAAGTGCGGTGGCTCCGCCACTTCGCAGTGAGTGCGTCGAATATTTGAGGCCTCCACACCCGCTCGTCGTGCTGTCTTCTTGAGGGCTAAGGAGACAGCTTCTGCTGACAGGTCGACGCACAGATGTGTGGAGTTAGTCGCTCCAAGCTCTCGGCGGGCTTGATAGACGTTTCTAAGAGCTCGGACCGGGCAGAGAGATCGGTCGCCCGATCGATGCATCGTCCGCCACGCGCCACGTCCGTACGGGTCATTTTTCGCACCGCAAAGTCCAATTGTAACTGCAGTCGCAACATCCGCCGGGGTTGGGCTGCCACAAGCGTCCGCAAAGAAAACATATTTCGTCTTGAAACAGTAGAAATGGCGGCGACTACCAACCACGAGATACTCTGACCGTCGTAGCAAGAAGAAATAGGCGAGAAGCACGCTGCCCCAGAGCAACCGGTCTCGAGGGCGGTTCAGATGGAGGGACCGACGAGGGATCCGGAGAAATGCGGGGTCACGGGCGATTTCTTCTTGATAGGGTCGGACAAGCGTTTAATCCCCTGCAGTAGCACCTTCAGAAGTGGCGAACGAGATAGGTCGATGTC
>KV734999.1:2362-18408 GCA_000500225.2 Phytophthora pinifolia
GCTGCGACAAATGCGGCGAATTGACCGCAGTCCGCAAGGACGCGTGATCGGTGTAGATCACGAAGGGCTTGGCGCCCAGGCGGTGCACCCTGAATTTCACAAGGGCGTACTTCATGGCAAGGAGCTCCTTGTCATGAACGGGGTAGTTCCGCTCGGCAGCCTTAAGCTGCCTGGACTGGAACGAGCTCACTCGTTCGTGTCCGTCGTCATCGACTTGCAAAAGCGCACAGCCGATTGCATAGTCGGAGGCATCACAGACGATACAGAATTCCTTTGAGTCGTCCGGTAACACCAGGACGGGAGCTTGTTGAAGGCTCTCTTTGATTGCGTCGAACGCATCTTAGTGCTGGTTCTCCCAGCACCAGTCGACATCCTTCTTTAGGAGTTCCGACAGTGGTCTAGCCTTCTCGGCGTAGCCCGCACTATACTTGTGCAGATAGTTCGCCAGGCCTAGCCACTTGCGAAGGTATGGCATGCGAGATGCGGGCTCTCTTCGAGCCCCCAGACCCCCGCCGCCACCCGGAGGACTTCGTACGGCTGCCCATGCACCTTGACTAGCGACAGTTGCTGTCAAGACTTCCCGTGTGATGTGGAACTGCCCAGCAGGGTGGGGGCAACGCTGCCTGATTTGGTATATGTAAATGGTGCTTTCTAGTCGTACATACTGACAGTAGACTACTGCAAAATCTATGATGCCAGCTCTAGTGTTAGCGCTTGCCGTCGTATAGTTCGCCTTCTTACGAGTCTTCGCCCCTGGCCCAATGCTGTTCGTCTGTTTGCGAGGGTTAGCGCGTGATCTGGCGGTGGACGCTTCGATTTCCTGCAAGACCGCGCATTAGGAGGCGTCCTCCAACAGACGATTCTTGCGGAGATCTTTGCGCGGCGGTTTTGGCATCGTGAGGATCTCGTCTTCAACAAGTAACTTCATCTGTAGCCATGTGGCTAGCTTGACGTGCCAAGGAGCCCCATTGCGCGTGAAATTGTCGAGACGGGGGCTCATCCTAACCAAAGACAAGGGGAAAAGCTCACAAGTTTTGAAGCCTGACTTAACATTTCGATCTATCCAAGCCCCTCGCCAGTCCGTGCCAGCCACTTCGATCGCGTCATCCTTGCTAATGTTGAAGAACTCCTCCACGAGCTCACCGAGCAGAGTCTGTATCTTGCTCTTGACATACCCTGCAGAAGGTATGTTGCATTCAGGGGCAGGAAAACAAGCATGAGCTCAAAACGCGCCGCCGCATCAACTACCTTCTCGGAGTAGTGTGAACCGCATCCGTCCAGAATCAGTGCAAGCGAGCGCTTGATAGCGTTTGCAAAGAACTAGCCACATCTCGAAAAATGTGGTGTTCATGAAGCGTGGGTGACGTCGTGACTACAGCGCCTTTCTCATCACAATTCTCCAGCAGGCTAGACGTAACCGTTTCTCCAGGAAGAACAAACTCGGGCGGTACGACAAAACCAAGCAGCGTTTCCACACGCGACAATAGTGAGATGAAAGTTAGCTGTAGGTTCTTTACTACAGACGTTGTTCGATCAACGGACAGCGACGACTTTCTTGCTCTTGAGTTGCTTCTGAAAAGCGGTCTCGTCCTTATTAAAGACCCGAGAGCTGCCCAGTTCAACTCAGCGGTAAGCCTAGCCAGAGTGATAAAAAGCATCATTGGTCGGCGGGAATTACAAAGTTTCGCTTGAGAGAAAGATACTTAGCAGACCGCATAGTAAGAGCTAGATAGCGCTTTTAAAGCCCCTGTACCGCCCTGTACCACCATGGACCCACACGTTCACCACAGCCTAGCAAACCCACTTACTGTGCCTTCCGTATGATAACGGAGCGATCAGCAGGGTGACCAATGAGCTGTCGCCCAACGACCCAGTCGTATAGGTGGTCGTCGGCCGCCTTCGGTAAGAACGCTTAGGCCCTCGTCGCGCTGTTTTTAGAGATCTACACTCAGCTCGTGCCTGCAGCCATTTTCCGATAGTTCTCTCGTGAACGCCAGTAAGTTTGGCGATGTCGACAACGGTATGGCCGGCTTGAACTTGAGCGATCGTTGCTTCCTTAAACTCCACCGTATGTAGCCATTGAGCTGGTTTGAAACTGTGAGATGCTAGAAAACAACGCTTGGCAGTGATCGCTCTCGCGCAACCAGTTCAAATTTCGCGCCAAAAGTGTACAAATTCGTGTGGGTTTCGTACTTAGTTGTATTTATACGTGCTCGTAATAAAGGCTATGCATTCGAATAGATCAGCCGGTCTCGAATTGACACTTTCCGTGACTTTTGTCCTTGTGCGTTATGTTGCGTGACTCGTCACCTTGAAGTTGTTGTGTTGCACATTGTATACATTCTGTGTGCAAAAACTTCCCAACAAGCAACCTCCCCTTAATCTGCAACCACTTTTGGCTCGGGGATATCGGGCCAGCCAAAAAGGGGCTCAAGCCAGCGACACCAAGTGGAGAGAGTCTCCTCCTCCTTCGCCCCCCCCCCTCTCTACCCCCATGCAGACCGCCACAGCGAGACCCGCCGCCCCACCCGCTCGTAAGAGCGGTAATAGCACCGGCAACGGCCCCAAGAGTAACAAGAAGAAGAAACCACAGTCCAAGAGCAATGCCGTCAAGGAGCCGGCGGGCCCTCCGCCCGTGGCGCCACCACCAGTGTCCGGTCCATGGAGCAACCCTAAGCCGGCTTCGGGCGGTGCACCGCCTCCTGGCTTCGCGCCAAGCCCTCTCAAGCCCGTCACCGCCGGCTTCAGCGGTACGAACAAAGTGTCAAAAACATTTGTGACCGTTTTGGAAGTTTTTGACAATGTGTTCTATCCGTTTGTTGTATTTTCAACACGTCAGACGCCCATCACCGCCTACTGCGACACCGCGCACTTTTCGCCTTCCGCTTCCTGGTAGGCAAAGCTGTGGAGCTCCAACTCGTGGCATCCAACGAACGCTACGCTGGCCTATTGGACTGCGTGGACCCGGACGACTTCTCGATCGTTCTCAAGAGCACCAAGAGACTCAGCGCTGGGCCTGATGCTAAACCCTTTGAGGACGGCAGTACCGTGATTTTTAGACGCCATCAGCTGGCGCACTTAGTGGCAGACGGCTCCGTCGACTATACAGAAGCCGTGTTCGCCTCAGCGGGAGCGGCAGCCGGAGGCTTCCGTACGGACACGGAGATCAGTGGACAGAGGGGCGAACACTTGTTCGGACGCGAGCTGGAGGCCGCCAGCTCGTGGCTGGATCCGGCGCTGGACACGGGTGCGCTGGAGGATGGTGCTCCTAATGGTCGACGTCACAGCAAGAACCACCAGGGCAAGGCCGGCTGGAACCAGTTCGAGGCGAACGAGAAGCTCTTCGGCGTCGTGTCCAGCTACGACGAGAATATTTATACCACCAAGCTGGACAAGACCAAGATCTCCACAGAGCAGTCGCGCGCGGCCGAGCGCCTCGCGCAGGAAATCGAGCGCCAATCCGCAGCAGGAAACTTTCATCTGCAGGAGGAGCGCGGACAAAAGGTGCGTGGGGGCAAGCACGCCGATGACTTGGACGAGGAGGCTCGGTATAGCTCCGTGGATCGCAGTACCACTGGCGATGCGTACGTGCCGCTAGCACTGCGGAATGCGCAGCGTCAGTCGAGCGGTGGCAAGCCGAAGGCGACGAAGACGCCGCCTGGGAGTACGTCGGCTCCTGCAACACCCCCTGCACCTGCTGCTTCAAAGCCGGCATCTGCTGCTGGAGCAGCCCCGGCAGCGTCGCCTGCCACCCCTGTGGCACCCAAGCCGCTCTCCTTCAGTGAAGCGGTGACCGGACGATCAGCTGCACCCACGCCGGCGTCCAAAGCGGCCCCGAAGAGCCAGCCTGACGAAAAGGAAGCCGGCTCCCCGCAGAAAACGGCTGCACCTGCGCAGGTAAATGGCAAGGATGCGAAGCCCGCTGCTGTGAAATCCAAGGGTGCGAGCCCGAAGAAGAAGGAGGTCAAGGATGCGAGCCAGAAGATGGAGGCCAGCGGCGGAAAGGAGAAGAAGACAGACAGCAAGACTGAGGAGAGCAAGGCCGCGACGACCACGACAAAGCAGGCGAAGGAGGAGGCACCAAAGGCAGCTCCGAAGAAGGTGTTGAACCCGAATGCGAAGGAATTCAAGCTGAATGCCGGTGCAGCCGCGTTCACGCCGAACTTCGCGACGCCTCCTACTCCAGTCGGGAAGGAGCAAGTCTCGTCGCCGTACCGCGGCGGTTCGCCTGGACCGATGCCGTACCCGCACCCTGGTATGGGCTACCCTCCGCCCATGCAGGAGGAGTGGATGTACGACGGCGGCATGGGTGGAGAAGAAAGCGGCGAGATGAGCATGCCTCCTTACGGCTACGGAGTGCCCATGGGTCCTAACGGAGTCCCCATGATGTACCCTCCTATGATGCCGCAGCGCATGATGGGCGGACAGCGCGGCGGCTATGGTGGCTACCAACAGGGTTACAATCCGCGGGGATACTACTCGCCGCCCAACGGAGGATACCCGGCTGGTGGCATGCCGTACGCGGGTGGGCCTGGTGGTGTAGGTCCTCAGCCCCCTCTACCCCGGGAGCCCACGCCCAGCGGCGACGAGTCTCCCAGCGAGCCTGCTACCCATGGCGCACCAGCTCCGCCCGTCCCCGAAGCGGAGCTAGCTGTCGAGTCTGCCCCTGGAAGCTCGAAGCAAGCGCCCGCGGCCTCCAAGAAAAAGTAGACGATAATGTTAGTAGGCCGCGCTCACGGGTGATCGCGGCAAGCACGGAATCAAGGAAGAGGATGCTGGGGAGAGATTCGCGGGACTTCTGTGAACTTGGCTGGGGAATTGGTGTCGAGGTCTTTGTTTGTGGTTGCATTTGTGTCTTGCAGGGATGAAGATCAAGCTGGGGGGTTACAGGACGCTATTTTGCTGGCAAGTTGAAGCGACGGCACCAAGCTGCAGCGACAATAACGCAGTGGTGGTGGACTGGTTTGACGAGTGATGCTGCCTCCTATCCACCAATCGACCAGCGGTTTGCAGATCGAGCGTCGAGGCAGCGGAGTTGGTGGCGGCAGTAGGAAGCACGAGCTGTCTTCCGCCAGTCGCAGTGGATATCCGGAGTCTCCGACCCATGGCTTGCCACCAACGTCGTCGTTCTCGTCTGGGCTCGAGCAGATGGCGGCGCGTATGCACACGCTAGAACGGGAGAACGAGCACTTCCGTGAAGAACTGCAGCACATCCGGCATTTCTACTCGAGCAACCAGCAGCAACATGAGAACGACAAGGTAGGAGCAGGTCCTGGTGCTTGAGGGGTGTACTGCAGACTGACGTTGTTGTTCAATGCCCCATGCAGCTCGCGGCGAGCAAAGTCGCCGAAGATCTTCAGCGGCTTGCGAGCTCTTTCAACAACAAGTTGCAAGCAGACATGAGTTACCAGCAGCGGGAGCAACAGAAGGCTGCGTTGCTGTTCGCCGAGGTGACGAGGCTCGGACACGGCGTTGAAGGTCTGGAAAGGGAATTGAGGGGCGTAGTTGACGACACCCACCGGAAATTGGACGCTCAGGACCAGCACGCCCAGTTCTTGGCGTCTGTCGGCTTGAAGCAGCAGCAGGCTTTGTCACCGAGCCGCAGTGCCGAGTTCCAGCGCCAACTGAAAGACATGCAGGACGCCATGGTGCAGCTTCGTACTGAGCTAGACGCCGACCGCAGCGCTCGCTGGAAGAACGACGCAGCGGTTGACGCCAAGCTGGACGCTCAACTGGAACGACTCAACTCGAAGCTGGTGGCGGACAAACGGGATCTAGCGCGTGCACTGGATGAGCAGCGGCAGATCGTGACGGGCTCGGATTTCCAGCGAGTGACAGCTCAAATGCGTGAATTCTCCCGCGTCAACGACCACTTGCTCGCTCTGGAGCGGTGGCTGCACGGCGAGTTCGGGCAGATCAAGCGGGTTTTCCAAGCGTTGGCAGCGGATGTCGACGCGCGTTTCCAGTGCGTACTGGACGAGCTTGCGAATGGTTTGAAGATGTGGCATGCAGCACAAGCTCGACAGGAGGACGAAATGGGGCAGAGGTTGCAAGACTTGGAGGAAGCTACGCTTGCTGTAGCGCACACGGTGCAGCGCAAGCTGCGGACACTGGAGGAAGTGATCCCTCTGGAAGTGCAAGCGCGGCAGAAGAACGACGACAAACTTCGAAGGCGAGTGGAGGGTGTTGTCAAGGCGCTGGGCCATGCCATCGAAACCAGCCGTGGCGAATACTTGCCGCAACAATCGACGCTTGAGCAGCGTCTTGCTCAACTGGAGCTTGCTCAACGGAATGCCTCAGACGAGGTAAGCCTTCAGCATCACGCTATGCGGGAGACCATCCAAGCTTTCATGGCGGACTCGGACTCGATGCTCGTCAAGTTAGCCGCCGCTGTTGAACAAGAGCGCGTGGAGGGAATTGAGCGGATGACAGCGCGAGAGGCGGCGCCACCGGAAGGTTCGACGCAGGCAAGCGAGGAGTTGAAAATGGAGATCCAGCACCTCAAGGAAAAGCTCCTTGAAGTGCAAACCTCGATGTCGTCGCATGCGTTACAAGGAGTGCCGCTGTCTGTGTCCGAGGCATTGAAAGCGGATACCAAACTCGTCAAGGAAAAGGTTACTGCCCTGCAAGCTTGGACGACAATGCACGCACAAGAATGCCGTCAGTTCTTCGACTTCTTGAGCTGGTCCATGGATGATGCCCGTCGTGAAAGTGCTGTGGTGCAGTGCCTGGACGCGGTGGTTGACCAGATCGTTGAGACGCAGACGTGCGAACACTTTGACAGCCTCACGAACGGCGTCAACGGCGCTATGGCAGCAGCTCGGTCTGCTGCAGCGTTGACTCGATCGATGCCTGCTCCCGACGGTGGAGCAAAACTTGATTCAGCGAGACCATCGCGTTACGAAGAAAACTACCTGATAGCGGAGAGAAGCCCAGTAAGCGAAGGCGCTACAGATTTGCTGGACTTGTCGACGACGACTTACTATGCCTCGACAGACGGAGAAGTTGCTGAGAACTGTGGACAACTGGACCAGGTTGACAATGCAGAAGAGCAAGCGGTTAGCTGCACGATGGGCTCTCCAGTTTCGTCGTACGAAAATGCATTCGAAGCCGACGGCCTTGCGTTGGACGATATTGCCGCGGGGGGGCTGCAGCCTGACGAGGAATATGAATACAGCATGGATATGATCCAAGATGAGGAGATCAAGCTTGAGCAGCCCGACATCATTCATCCTGGCGGACGCAGCTCATCAAATGACCCTCTCCCCTTGGAGCATGGCGAGGACCCGAGCGCTGCAGCAGCCACAAGCCCCGAAGTCACTGCAGCAACCGATGAAGAGGAGCCAATGACGCTGGATCTGTAACCTCGCAGCCCTTGGGTCCCAGAAAGAAGCGTCTCTAGTCTCGACAATACATAATGAGCGTTAACTGTCCTATCCGATGTGTCCTGACGTGGTGCGCCGCATGGTCTTAATATCTGCAATAGCAGCAGCTCCTGCCACCCGACAGGGAGCCACGACCGCCGAGTCGCGACCTGAGGGATGGAAGTGGTCCTGCGGTGGCGTGATGGGCACATACCAGCCCCACTGCGGGCTGTCGGTCTGCACCGCGTCCGCCTCCGCGTCGCTCCCGCTCTGCGCGGCCACGACCTCCAGCTGCTGCGTGGTGACGCTCTTGCGCAGCCCACCCGTGAGCGCACGGTGCTGCTGGAAGCCGCTCTCGAAACTCTCGGCCACGTCGTCCCGCGTCTCGTCGTTGCTGTCGCTCTCCTCCTCGAACACCTGCGTGAGGCTGCCGCCGTGCTCGTCGCACCAGCTCACGGCGGCCGAGAGCTTGCCTTCACTGGACGGGGAACCCCTCCGGCGGATGGGCGCGGGCTTCCGGTGTATATTGGGGACGCGGGAGACGTCTGAAGCTGAGGCTTCTTCGAGGATTTCGGCTTCGGCCTCGAGCTCCAGCGCGTTGAGGTACGTGATGACGGACACGGCGGTGGCGGCGGCCGCGGCCAGTACCGGGTGGTCCTTGAACCACTGCACGCCGCTTGAGAGCTCCTTGGCCGTGGGGAAGAACGAGGCCGCTGAGACCTGCTGCAGTGAGTGCGGCATGACAGGAGTGATGATGCTGCGCGCTTGGCAGCAAAACGGCGAATGACATGAGGTGGTTTAACACCGCTTCGGCGGAAAGGGTGGTTCTTGGAAAGGGAGATGAGATGGACCATAGTGGAAGCAAGAGTTCTGCTATGGAATGAGGCGCCACTTCAACTTGGGGGTAAGGCAGAGACGTCGCTGCACCTTTCAGGGTAGGGGCCTTTGTGCTGGCATCCGCGTGGCGCTCCGCCCACTTCATGACGTAGTAGCCGCCAATAATGGGCGTTGTGAAGTAAACGAGGCCCATGAAGCGCTGCCCGTTCTTGGACAGAGGGATGCGTGTGCTGTGGATCTTCTTCTTGAGCGCCTCGTGGCGCTCCCCTAGTCGGCGGAAGAACTCCATTTTCGACCGTGCATGCAATGGAAGACACGTTCGAAAAGAAGCCTGGCAGCGGCGGAGGGAATTAAAGACACATGGAATGGAGCGGGCTGGGCACATCAGAGCTTGGCAAGTGAATCATACCAAGCATGCACAGTGAACTATCTACCATGAAGCTAACCGAAGTTGTGTAGGCGTCTCGTTGAGTCTTACTTGTGGAAGAAGTACATGAACAAACACACATCCCCAATCCCAATATCGCCACGGATGCTGGCAAACGTTGGCCAGCTCGCTTCAGGAGTTCCATCCAGCAAATCTGTCCCCAGGAATTATCAATTCCTGCAGGAATCCCATACCCGTTTTAATCCGATCGCATCGTGTACGCAGGGATACTACTTCTACCAGGGCGACACTGGAAAAATCAATGACAGGAGCCACGCCCGCCAGAGAGAGAAAGAGCGCGTAAGGCCCAAGCCATTCCCCCCTTTTGTAGGTGACCCCTCCTCCACCGCCTCGCTTCTCCATAGCTAACTCCCTTCCCCCGTCAGAAGCCACTTACCCGACGTCATGGCCGACTACGAAGACGAGCCCGACTGCTGCCCGCTGTGCATGGAGGAGCTGGACCTGACGGACAAGACGTTCAACGCGTGTCCGTGCGGCTACCAGGTCTGTCTCTGGTGCTGGCACCAGATCAAGAACGAGTACAACGCGCTGTGCCCTGCCTGCCGCCAGCCCTACGCCGAGCTCTCCAAGCAGAAGAACCCGCTGGACCGAGAAGAGTGCGTGCAATTAGTCCCAAGTGGAATATTGGACTATTTTATAGTCCTTTCGTTTCTTATTGAACTAACTGTATCGAAATGACTGCTGCAGAGTGGTACGTCGCACCAAGCAGCGCAAGATCAAGGAGAAGAACGAGCGGCGCTCGGCCGCACAGGCCAAACACGCCGGCGTGAACCGCAAGAGCCTGCAGAACGTGCGCGTCATGCAGCGCAACCTGGTTTATGTGATCGGCCTGCCCGTGCAGTTCGCTGAAGAAGAAATTCTACGCTCCAACGAGTGCTTCGGGCAGTACGGCAAGATCGTCAAGGCTGTGGTCAACAAGGCGCACCTGAATACGGACCGAGCCAACGCCACAGCCAGCGCCTACATCACTTTTGCCAATAAGGAGGACGCACTGTGCTGCATTGTGGCAATAGACGGGTACTATCTGGACGGGAGTGTGCTACGAGCGTCGTTCGGCACGACCAAGTACTGCAACTTCTTCTTACGCAACATGCAGTGCAACAACCCAGACTGCTTGTACCTGCACGAGCTGGGGGACGAGGACGACAGCTTTACCAAGGAGGAGATGCAGTCTGGTACGAAGGAGAGACTGTTCTGGGCAGAAAGCGACGTTGCGACTGACTGGGGGCTTGTTCTTGATGTTTTCTGCAGCTTTGCATTCCGGGAAGGCGGCGTTCCGTGATCTGTCGATGGCGAATGGGCAGGCAGAAGAACGGGCCGGCTCTCGGTTCCCTCCACCGCATAGACCTGGCTCCAGGACAACCACAGCTGCTAGTGCTAGAGCTCCGTCCCCAGCAAGGGCGACTTCATTGGTCAGATCACACAGCGAGGAGCCGTACGGGGATTCACATCGACACGCACAGAGCGCTGCAGCGATCTCGAAACTCCGACAGACCACAGGTGATAGCAGCAGTAGTTCAGACACTTCATCACCGGATCGAGTCGAACCGGGTACAGCAGCAGCGCCAGCCCACAACACAGAATACCCGCCGATGACTCGTGGAAACTCGTACAGCAATATCGTTGCGGGTGGACACAGCAGCTACGCAAATGTAGCAGCAGCAAATCCAGCGCCAGTTCCAGTTCCAGAACCAGCATCTTCTCCAGCTCCAGCTCCCGTTCCAGTTGAAGCTCCTGCTGAGGCTGCACCAGCCAAGAAGCCTCAGTTGCATGTCGACACATCTCGGGAAACGGACACAAAACCAAAACCAGTGGACGCGGTAGTAGGACCGTTGGAGGCTCTGAAGCTGGCGACGGGATCTTCGACGCAGGAGCCGGCATGGGCGCAGCCATTTCCAACCCCGTCAGTACCGCAGGCTGAGGAGCAGAGCACCACCAACAGCAGTGCAGTTGGCGTCTACAGTCCGTTCGGTCTCGGATTCGAAGGCGGAATTCGTCGCGCCAGTAGCGCCAGAGAACTCCGACCGAACCCTTCAGATCATGGTGGCGACATGTGGGGATCGTCCAGCGCGTCTAACAGCTCGCTCGATGCGTTCCCGTCTGCCGCGCCGACTGTAGGGGCATCTGCGAGTTCCTCTTCGTCATTTGCATCGATCGACGCAATCTTCAGCCAGCAAACCGACTCGTCCGAGGCACTTGCGGGCTTGCTTGGTGTTCAATTGGAACCCACTCCGCTCGCCCACGGGGCACCGCTAGCTGCGCCGCCCAAGGATTCGCGTACCTCTCGCTTCTCGTTCGCAAACCCAGCGGATGCCGGCCGTAGTAGCATGCAGGCTCCGACGGCGCGCTATGAGCTGCTGGATGGCACGACAGTCAATAACCGGAGCTCTTTCGGTGGGTTTGATGCCTCAGCTCCGACAGGCTTCCCGCCATCATCGGACCGCTCAGGCTTCCCTCCACTAGGTAGTTCTCAGCAACAGCCGCTGCACCACGCGCCACCGCCGCCCCACCCGACCAGGGGTTCGTTCGGGGGAGACTTCCGTAGCAACGACCTTCCGCTCGGTGGTAGCAGTGACCTCGGCGGCGAGTCTGGTGGCTTGGCGTTCCTTCAGCAGATGCTGCCCAACGTGAACATCAGCTTTGGAGGCGACTATCCGAGCTTGTCTGGCGTAATTGGAGCCACGAACACCCCTCCTCGCAGCTCGAGCACTGGCCGAGGTCGCAACAACGGACGTCGACTCTTCGAGCGCAGCCAAAGTGCTGGTGGAGGTTTGGTGTCGCCCGATGCTTGGGACGGTGGAAGTCTCAGCTCGCTCGGGTTTGATGGCCAGTCCAGCGCTCGACGAGCGTCAAGTGGCTCGTCATTCTACGACCCGGCGCTCGTGCCGCAGCCTTCGAGTGGATATTCGAACAATCTCTACGGCTTCAGTTCCTCGAGTCCCATGGCCCCCAACGACGAAAGTGAACGTCTTCGTATGCGCAGCGACTTTGGTGGCGACGCATATCGCCGCCCCGGCTCGTTGATCAACAACAGCTAGGCATGTTCCAGTCAATCTCAGCTTCTGGAAGTCTGGAGTTGATTGAAGCGAGCGCTGCAAGGCTCATACAACACACAACGCACACAGTCGGAAGGTGGATTGGCGGCAATACCAAAGTAACAAGTCCCAGACCGGAAGACAAGCAACACACAACGAAACACAAGAAATGATCGAGAAAAAGGAGGGGAGCGACCCAATTGTCCCGAGCGACGCCGTGCCGAAATGGACTATCAAGACAGCGAAACACACACAGACACAGCATGACCCCGTTCAGTTGAGCTAGCAATATCAGCTGCGGAGCTTGCCACCGTCGCGATATGTCCGAACGAGTCGCCTTTGCCCCCTTGAAACTCCGCGTATGTCTGTTTGTCTCCCTGGCGATGCTTGGATGCGTGTGCCTTTTGCTTGTTTCCGAGGCTACGACGCTTCGAATGGATAGGCGTCGACTCCTGAACTGGACGAGCGGCGACTTGTTAGCGAGCAGACGTGGACTTCCCAGTTCATTCTGCAGTGAGAAGTGCAGATGTTCGACCCCGACCGTGCTAATGCTGGCGACTTCAAGGCGAGCCGAGACGCAGAGGCTCCTCAGAGCGTCGAATGCGCAGGTGGCGACGAATTGAGCGAAAGTGAACTCAAAGAGGTTGGTGAACCAACAGAAGCAAGCTTCAGCGGAGTGGACATGGCCAGAAACTGGAAGCGCGAGGCAGACTGGGAAGACGTCGGTGACCAAGGTTCTGATGCGGCTGGCGAGTTTGTTGCGACTTGGATCCGAACGAGCTTTCCCGCTGCCTCAAGCGAAGAGCAGCTGAAGTCGCAAGTTGCTGCTCTCGAACATCAGTGCGATGCGATAGACCCAGTCTCCGGCACCGGCAACGAGCAAATCAAAATCCGATGTGAGGAATGCAGCCCCTTCGTCGCTGCTTTTGCCTGTGATGAATGCGGTCTCTGTCTCTGTTTCAGGTGCACGGATGCCATCCACATCGTACGTAGTGTGGGGTTGTCTTGACTCTGTTGACAACCATCGTTCACTGCTTTCTCGTCTGTGTAGATCCCGTCCTTGTCGACGCACCACATCCGGCTAGTCGGATCAAGTCAAGCTGTCACCTCTCATCAACCACCTCGTTTCCAACTAGAAGCCTCAGTGTGCCCTTCAACCTCCAATTCTCCCGCCACGCCTGCCTCAAAGTCGACCCAAGAACCTCCGAAAGAGTCTCGACTGGCACTTCCTCCAGGAACTCCCATTTTCTTTCGAGCACCCGATTGTTCGCGATGGTCGCGTGAGCTTCTTCACGGTACGATAGTGAGCCGGGATCCTGCCACAACATCGACTGGGGACACGTTCTACCATCGCGTGCTCTGGCTACGAGGCGTCGAAGCTCTCCCCAACGGCTTTTTCCGCGCCGCATTGGTCCTTCCTGGTCGGGATGTCGGCAGCGACAACGAAGTTGACATCGGAGAGACCTTCTGGCCCCATGAGATAGGCATCTTCCCAACCCAACTGGGTGCTTTACGCGCTGTGGTGACGGCCGAACAGATCGCACGGGGCAAATTTCGACGAGAACTACAAGGCGGACGGATCCATCGATGGCGAAGGTTTGGCAACGACGAGCAACCGGCAACAGACAACGACGACGAACTAGAAGAGTTCCCGACGCCTTCGACACTTGACGAAATCGTAGCCGAGACCTCTGCAGTCCTCAGTACCGAGTTCAATGTGCGTCTTACTCGTCCGAACGATGCTCAGCTCCATCAAGAACTGGCTCAAGGCACGTGGAGCTTTCGCAAGTGGATGGAGACGATCGGACGCGCGGGTCAGTTGCACGAAGAAGACGCAGTGCCGTTTGAATGTGGCGTTGCGAACCGTGATCCAACGCACGAGGACGACTTCAATGAGGAGCTGGAGACCCGGCCCTGGGCACCTGCTACACGTTTCCGCTTCTTCATGGTAGCCCAGCGTGACTTGGTCTTCCCGGAGATCGTGTGTCGACAGCATCTTCGGGCGATTCTGGAGCAGCTTCTGTTCGTCTACGCAGGCCACGCGTGGCGACTTTGGCTTGAATACGTCGAGCTGCATCGTGAACGAGAAGAAACGCAGAATCGAGAACAGGCGGCGTGCGTACTGCAAGCTTGGGCTCGGCGGATGGCAGAACGAAAGCGGCAAAAGGAGCGTCAGCTCTTGCGAAGCCTGGCGTTAGGATCCTCCATTGACGCTTTGGAGCTTTATCGACGTCGACAGATCGAAGCCAAGAAGCTGTACAGCTTCATGATCCACCAGCTCCAGGAACGGAAGCGCACGGCCTTGTTAAGCTGGCGTGTTGCTGTCGGCCCGAGCTCTCCTCCACCTCCACCAGCCACGACATGGCATCCAAGCCACGGAATGAAAGCCATGCTGCCAAAGCTACCACGAATGGGGGCTCGTCGACGAACGGTTCAAGACAAGGCGGCGCGAGGCAGCCAAGTCATCATCGAGGACATGGCGACGTACAAACTGTTCCGTGCCAACCACGCAGGTCCCGCTGATACTTCGTACTGGGTCATTCGAGCACGGGTTCTCGCTGGAGCCTGCCCTGTTGGGCCTGCGTTCCGAGAAGCTCGTCGTCTGGTGTCTCGTACGGACTTCGCTACCAGCGTTCTCTTGCAGCAGGTCAGTGTCTTTGTCTGTCTGATGGAACCGCATGAGCTACGGAGCATCGAGACATCCACTGGAGGCTCGGACACAGAGACAGACTGGAGCTACGAGCGTCAAGTTCGCACCAAGTACCAGGCCTTGTGTAGGGATCTCAAGAGCGCCGAAACCATCAGCAAACGCCACGTTGAGCTCGCACAGCAGTCCCTGATTGAGTTCGACGTTGGAGCTGCAAACGCCGCTGCTGCTGCCATGGGAGGCTCTGGTACTCCGAACAGCAAGAAGAGGAGAGCGTCCATGTCGAGACAGCAGCAGCAGGAAGAAGACGCAGTGGAGGAAGCCAAGCTGAAGGAAGCTCGTGAGGCTCTAGAGCAGAAACTGCAGCTAGCTGAACAACAAGCGACCAAAGCTGCTCGCGAAGTCGCGCGGTTGGGAATGATGGAGATCGAGTTCTTGTCCTTCCCCATCGTTCACGACGGGGTTCCCGACAGTGACGAGCTCCTTTCATTCCTTGAAAACCACGTCGAGTCGAGACTCCGTGCTGGCAAGAACTTGTAC
Organism: Phytophthora pinifolia; assembly: GCA_000500225.2. Lineage (NCBI taxonomy): Eukaryota > Oomycota > Peronosporomycetes > Peronosporales > Peronosporaceae > Phytophthora > Phytophthora pinifolia. The sequence continues at coordinate 17,234 of KV734999.1, forward strand.
GTCTTCAGTCGTCGTGGTCATGGGCGTACAGGGCTCGTGTCGGCGCTGTTGCTCGGTCGAGTATACGGAATCACGGCGTCCGAAGCGCTGGAAAGAGCTCAGCGAACGCATGACTGCCAACGACCAGATGCGCCTCGTGGCTTGAGCTTTTGCTCACCGACTACTGCACCTCAATTGTCGCTCGTACGGCGAGCTTTGGCACGCTCCATGGACCCCATCTACGCTCCGTTGGTGCTTGAAAACTCGGCGGAGAAGTTCCGTTCCACTCGAGTGCAGCAGCGAGGGCTGCTAGCTGAGCCCTACTTGAAAGACGAAGGGTTCATGATCAGTGCGGCTGGAGATGAGCAAGCAAGAGAAAGAGAAGCACTGGAACACATGCGTCTGGAACGAATTGCACGACGGGAAAGCACAGCGGCTGCGTTGCAGCGTGAGCGAAGGAAACAACGACGAGAACATCAAATGATGGAGGTTGAAGAGAACGAGCAAGCTGCTCAAGAGGCGATGGCAAGGATCTATGACCACGGAATCAAGGGTTCAGAGATGGTTTTATAGTGTTGAATGCAAGGCTCATCAAGTGCTGTGGACCTGGTTAAAAGGCTCTACATGACGCTGCACTTGGCACCGCACGCCGGCTCGAGGTTCTCCACTTCGGCCTCGGCCTTTAACTGCGCAACCTCCTCTTCCTTCATCTTGGGCGACATTGGCGCCGCTGTTGGGGTGGCCGCCTTCGAGGAGGACTTCGGCGAAGCTGCTGCCTTCGGAGACACCACGACCGGCGCAGGTGCAGGGCCGTGGATGGCCGGCGTCGGAGGGAAAGTGAAGGCGTCAGCGATCATCGTCTTGGGCTGACTCGGAGCTGCCTTTGCGACAGTAGTGGGCGCAGGAGGAGGGGTGCTCGCAGTCTTGGACTCGGGCGTTGGTTTTGCAGGAACAGCCTTCACCACGTCAGTCTTGATGGTCTCAACCTTGATAGGCTCCGTCTTGATGGTCTCAACCTTGATAGGCTCCGTCTTGGCAGCCTCAACCTTCACGGGCTCAGTCTTGGCAGGCTCAGTCTCCATCGGCGATGTAGCAGGGGCCGCAGTCTTCGCTGGCGATGCAGGGGCCACAGCCTTCGCTGGCGATGCAGCAGGGGCCGCAGTCTTCGCTGGCGATGCAGCAGGGGCCGCAGTCTT
>KV734999.1:18458-31408 GCA_000500225.2 Phytophthora pinifolia
GCTGGCGATGCAGCAGGGGCCGATGGTGTAGGCGTCTTCGCCTCCACTGGCTTTGCAGCCGGTGTCTTGGGCTGCGTAGTCTTGGTCTCAGCGGACGAGTTGTTCGGAGGAGACTCAGTTGAGGAACCAGCACTCGCACTGCTCGTGGACGCTGTGTTCTCGGTCTCGCGGCCTTCGACCTTCGCTACGGGAAGGCGAGCAGCGACAGCAGCGGCATCAACGGGCGTCGCCAGTGCGTTCGGAGCGGCACCAGCACGAGGACTCGCCGGGTTGGAGTTGATACCGGCGACACTACTGGAGCGGCTCATGGCGTCGACGTCCGAGAACTCGCTGCTGTCAATGCGGTCGGCACGGCCGAGCTCGTCCATCTTGGCGGGACTGAGTGCATCCATGCTGGAACGACGGGCCTGCGGGTTCTTAATGAACTTGTGCGTCTCAGTCTGCGGCTTTCCGTCGGCGTCCAGAGCACGCTGGAAGCTGAAGGTGAGGGCCGGGCCCTTGACTCCACAAGTGACCATGCCGCCGGTCGCGTCGCTCTTGGGTTTGACGACGTGGGTCAGCGTGTGGTTGAGCGACTTGCGGACGCGGTTCGAGTCCACGACGTGGAGGTTGAGTCCGTCGTCGCCGTAGTGAAGCCCCGAGGCATTGGTGCTGCCCTCCTTCTCCACTTGGATGTACATTTCACCCTTGGTGGCCGAGATATTGAGGCTAATACCGTCACGTTGGCCCGTCACCTTGTTGTTGAGCGAGTACATGCTGCCATCCTTGCCGTCCGAAGTGCGGAGAACGAACGGCGTCTGGCAAGTCAGTGGGGTACCATTGGGCTGCTGCTTATCGCCGCGGATCGGAGCACTATATTTCTCAAGATAATGGTGAGCAATGGTAGGGAACGACAGGATTGGGAATGGTGGACGTACATGATGAACTCGGCCTCGGTGAAGCGGTCCTTGACTTCGTCCTTCACGGGAGACACCACCAACAGTTGAGTCGAGGTTTTGCCAGATAGTTCCAGGAATCCCAGGAACGACGGACTTGAGCTCTCGACGAACGCCGACTTGGTCTGAAGCTTGACGACATCACCGAATCGAATGGGCTCGTGGACGGCGCTCATCTTTGCTTTAAGGTTCGGAGCTGGAAGACCCGCCGGGGCTTTTTGCAGAAAGCTGGAAAGTTTGAGAATGAGGTGAAGCCTCACCTCGCACGGGCTGTTGAGATCTATTTTGGCCTATTTCTCCTCTTGCTATTATTGATAGTGGGCCGTGAGCTTCTTCCTCGAGACTGACCCACGAGAATAACCTGACTTTGCAGCCCTGTATTTTTAATCGAATAGCTTGCTTCCATTGTTTTGTATGCCAGCGCTGCAGCAGATCTCACGTCATGTTTTTTTTGCACGTCATTCCGCAGCACGAATCTAGCACTGCCACCATTATTCAATTCTCCGCTTCCAGCAAACATTGCATCATCATCTTTATCCCTCCCTCCGTCCCCCCCCGCAGCCCAATATGCCTCGTTCCCGTGTTGCAAATTCGATGACCGAAAAATGAGGTCATTATCTGGATTGAGCAGCACGGTGAAGTTCCAACTCGAGCTGCAACGTACTTCCAGAACGAGCGTGGGTGGGGTGGACATTTCTTGAACCCAAGTTCGCCACTGGTGAACGCAAAGCGAGGTCGATCAAGCTCCTGTCGTCGGCGCCCCCACGCCTCTGTCTCGTTCTTCGCACCAACGTGACACGTCTCCCACGTGGTCACACAGGGGTCCACCTGATGAGTGGTTTAGATTTGCCTGTACGAGCGGAATCAAATGCACCTAATCCTTGTACGCGATCGAGTAGTCCAGGATAATTGCTCGCAAAACTTGCTCGACATCCCGATTTACTCTCTCGACTGAGCCATTTAGCCATGAACTGTATGCCACCACGAACTCCTGTTTTGCCTTCATCATCTTTCTCAGCTGTGCAAGCACCAGGCTCTTGAAGTGCGTCGCATTGTCACTGATCTACGTCTTGGGAGCTCCGTAGAGGCTATGCCACCAAATTATTGCTTCCATCGCCATTGGACTTGTCGGAGCGTCACAAGGTACCAACTCGCAAAAGTGGCTGAAGTTGTACTTGATGATCAGCAGGTACTCGGTGGAGCCGAACGTTTCACCTAGAAACAAAAAGTCCCAGTTGATAGCTTCGTTGCGGATGCTCGAGTGAAATAGCGGTCCCCACGGACGTGTTATCACTCCTCCTCCCTTCACATGATGGCAGAGTAAGCAACTTTTCAAGAAGCGGCGTGCTCGCGCTGCCATCTTTGTGAAAGTGAAAATTCGCTTGATGTGGTTCAGCATAACCGCTTCTCCACGATGCCCTTGCGGTCCGCAAAGTACGACGATAAACGCTGCACAAGGCTGCTTGCTTCTTCGGGCACCCATATTCTGTCACCAGACCGATAAACGCCATCGTCGCCTGTGTGACAGCCCGGCGGTATGTCGCGTTCGTGCGCCTTCTGCGTAGCTGCAAGCTCACACTTCAATCATCCATTATCAGGAGCGGTAGCTGCCTTTCCTCTTGCAGCTGGTTGAAGTGCTTCCAAGCAGGGGATGGATGTCAACGGACCCAGTGACGGCGTTTGACCCGGCATGGCGATGTTTCTCAACGAAACATCTAGTTGCGCTTAAGCCATGGAGCGGTCGGGAGCAGATCCTCGGCAGCGGTACCGAGCCAGCGGGCTGGAGAGACTCCGGCCGAGCGTGGTGCGCGTCTTCAGATAGAGCGTCTAAAGGCGTGCGGAAAAGCGAGCACATGAGACACCCGCGGCTCGGGAGACGCGTCTTGAGGCGGAGCGTGTGCGGAGGGCTAGGAAGCGAGCGCAGGAAACTCCTGAACGGTGAAGCATCCGTTATGGATGCTGCTGTTTCCGGAAGTATGATGATTCGAGGACGTCCCAAGATGCGATGGTGCAGTACAAGTTTAGATCACAGTAGTGCTAGCTAGACGAGGGAGAAGGCATCACTCGCCTTTTCACACTCCCTCGATAAAGTCGAAGTAACCAACCTCGGCCGTCCCCGTGATACATTCCCAAGATGGCAGCTCCTGTTCCTGGTGATCTTGCCTTCGTAGGCCCGGCGCACGTTAAAGAACTCGCCGATTTCCAGTACGTCGAGCTGGTTGCTGTCGACAACGGGATAACAACCGTGGAGGTAGTTGGAGCGGACGAGGAGGCGGATGGAAGGATTTTCTCGCTGCCTGTCGATAAGTTCAGCCATCGCGCCGTGCCAGCGAGGGAGCGTGACTTGTGGTCCGGGTCAGCTTTCGCCTGGACCTCGGCTGACGGTGTCGACGAATGGTTATACGGAGTCGTGTCGGGGTACACGGTGTCAGAGCTGATGACAGTGCTTCATCTCGTATGCCAAGATGGATCCGTACGTCTATTCCTTAATTCAACGACGTCGGTGATCAAGGTGGATGTTCTCAACTACGCCCTGCAGACCGGGGCTCGAGCAAACACGACAGCGGTCAGACCCCCGGAGCTACTAGACCAGCAAAACGAGGTCATCACGCTGTGCCAGCGCCGTCAATCTGGCATCCCGAAAGCTGTCCAAACCATGATGTCAGTACCATTCGCAGGGGATGACATCATCCCACTCATACGGCCCTCCGACCTTCAGCTCGTGCGTGTGCGGCACCAGCAGGCCGTTGACTATGAGACGGCGTCTCGGGCCAAACGGCCCGCCAATTCGTACGCCGACACAAAAGCGGGCTCTGGTGCGCTAGTATCTACATCCACAAACAATGAAGGCTCTAACCGGCGAGCACGGGGTCGATCTGGTCGAGTTCATTTCCGCGCCGGAGACAGCGGGTCCGATGACAATCCATCGGACAACGACTTGCCTCTCGACTCGATTGAGTCAGAAGACGAAGACATACAAGAGGTACAGCACATGCATCGCCCGCTCGCCAAACGACGGAGAGGCGAACGAGCCGAAGTGCTGTCCCAGTCCGACTCCAGTTCCAGTTCCAGTGCTGACGACCTGGGTGCGTCCAGGGGGAGCCACAACCGAGGAGTTGTATTTCACCCGTCTCCGACTGATCAACATGTTTTCAACGCTGTAGTTCGACGACGCCATGCAGGTAAGGAACCCCAGATGCTACTCCAGTCCGCCCAACAGTCTCAGCATCTCGACTTTATTGGTACCCCACCAGTGCTTTGTGGGGCATATTGCTTTGGATTCGGTGTTGGACTTTCGATCATGCACTTCAGACGCGCTGTCATTAAGGATGAGGTTGCAACAACGGAAAGTGGCGTCAACATGTGGGACTTCTCCTCCAAGAACAGTCTGTCTGCACCGCCCAAGGCCAGCGCCATTGGAGACCTCTCATCATTTCACAAATTCGCCAAATACTTTTACAACAAGGAAACCAAGCGATTCATCGGTGCCGCGCGAGATTTCGTGATTGCTTACGCTGACAGTGCTACCCCTGACCCCGTCATGGCCCGCCTCCTTACTCACTGAATAAACTGCAAACTCGGGAGGTTTCGGAGCAGGTTGCTGACCGAAGGTCTCCACGCTGCCCTTTTGGTTCAGAAGGTGTTTTCACGCACTGAAGAGCAATTGATTGCCCTGAAAGAATCATACCCGTCATGGCAGAACCCGGCCCTCAGCTCAAACCACCACCGGAGCAGTGCGGCCGAGAGTACTGTACGCACGAACCGGCTGCAGGAACCCCGTTAATCGACCAAACCCAGGATCCCGGCAAACGTCATCGCTTCGCTTCCGAAAGGCGATGGTAGTCGGCGATTGTGCATGCGTTATGTTTCCGTCGTCGGATGCAACACCAGCGACTGTGCACGCGCGCTCTTCCGCCCCGCCCCGAGGCGAAAGCTGTAATTGCCCAACGCTGGAAAGGGTTATCTGCGGAATGTAAGGACTTATGAAGCCAGTCCCCCGAGGTTAAGCCTGTCGACACCAACCCGATGCTAGAAGAAATGGGAAGAAAGAAATAACTGGGTACGAAAATGGAAAAAATGAAGAATGGGCAAGACTGCTTGCTCATTTGACGACACCAAACCACCCTAATCCTACGAAAGAAAGAAATCCATCTTTGGCCGCTTTTTGCACCTCTAGCTTGTGCCGATTAATCACCACATGCAGGGGCTCGAACCCGGGTCGTGGGAATGAAGCGGGCCAAACCAAACACTTCGCCAAGACGAGCCCGAAGTAGACATACTATTTTTGAAGCTTTGTTGACAGACTAATTACGAACCTTGGGATTTTTCATTGTCAGGAATTAGTTTGACTGATTGTACATACATACTAATTTCGAACAGAGACTAATTGCTGTAATGACTGTAGCAGCCTTCCGCTGCTCTTCCTCGATTCGAGAGTGCACATACTCTCAGGGGGTAAGCCTCCATGGCGCGCGCCACCCGCGCACCTTTCACAGAGACTCAGGCTTTCCCCAGTAGGGCGCCCCGCCGCTACTGGTGACCTGCGTTCCCCTGTCCACGTGGACCTTGGGGGCGACTCAATGGTCGCGTGAAGGTTCGCCTTTCTTGTCCCCCTGCTGGACAGACACGTTGCATGTGTCCAAGTACATGCTGTGAACTATCTGTGGGTTGCAGGTGCCAGACCGAGATCCTTGGAGCTTACCTCTGTATGCAAGTGGAACTACCGCGCGTAGATTGCCATTGTCGACTTCCCCCACTCTTCAGTGCAGGTTAAACGTTTTGAGCTCATCATCCAGGGGGAGGGAGTCGATAGTCACGCATAAGGCTGGCGCTAGGAGAGGATAGCACCGACAAAGTCGGCCCGGCAACTTCGGATATCAACCAGTTGGGCTGGACCGGGCGATGAGACGGCGGAGACGCTGGAGGACGACGTCAATTGGCTCTCCACCAAATGCGTGCCGTCATGAACCTGCTGTGCGCATGGCTTCGTCTTGTTCGTTCCCGTCCTTGCTGTACTGGACGAGTGCGGCGCAAACGAAGCCTTCGAATTGCTCAGAGCCGAGAAGTGGCCCCTGCTGCGTCCTGCATCCTTCCTCTTGGTCTGCTGAACAGCAGCATCGACCTGCTCAAGCGCCTCGAGCGATTCTCGGCTCACCCTTAGCAGTAGACCCCATAATCAGTTTAACGAGGGTTTTGGTGTTTTCATCTCATACAAAAATCAAGTACATCGATTTGCCATTCCTCCGAATTATGGCTGAACAAACGGAAGCAACACACGAAAAAAACGGCAGATTCCTTCACCGGGCGGTCCGTTTACGGATTTCGACATCACTGATTGCGGGGAGTAGGTGATGTAGGAGAACGGCGCGCGGTGGTTTGCCGCGCGACTCTCATTTATAGTTTGGACATGAAGTGTTCACACTAAGCAGCTAATCAACATTTGGGCGGTTTCCTACACGGTGCATACGGCAAGTTCGGCCGAGCGGCGTGTGGTGAGTAAAGGAGAGAAGCACGGGGTTAGATGGTAGCGATCATGGGGAGTAGGTACTGGGACCGTGTACGGGGGTCGAGGTGCTTATCGGAAGCGCCTTGCCCGTGTGAAGATATCACGTCTGGTGCGTGCTATGCGCGTCTGGAAGCGTCTATATCCGAAGTACACAGTACATATTGAACCGCACGAAAACGGGGCTACAGCCCGTACTAGTGGAAGGGTGACGCTTGCCAGAAATGTTCTCTCCCAAGACGTCTCTAAACATCGCGTGCAGCCGTATCAGCTTCTCTTCGGGCACCGGCTGGGCAAACTGGTGAGCCTCTGGAACATGTTGTTGCGCATGCCGCCGTGTGGTCAGCGAGCGCCACGAATTTGGTGTGTCCACGCCGCTTTCACGTCCAGCACAACGTTCTTCGCGCGGTCGGGCATCGTGTGCGGTCGGATCTCGGATGGTTCGGCATTGTTGAAGTGGTTCTTCTTGCGTATTTGGTCGTGACAGTTCTGTGAGCATCTTGCAGGGATCCAATATTTGAGTGATGGTGGTTCTTCTTATTCGCTCTTGCTACGTGTCTTTGTTTGTTGACTTCATGACCGACACGGATGATCCAATTTAAACAAACAACGCGAACAAACGCCTGTCCATTTTATAGAACAAACCGTGCGATCGACATCAGGCATGCCAGCCGGACAGCGCCAGCGAAGCCAGCATATCAGGCTAAGTATCGTCAGTCCGATCAGTATATGATGAGGTGATCGCCAGACGGGTCCGTAAAGATTGAACTTCGGGCACCTGTGGATCAGGTATCGTGGTAAAGAAGGTATACGGATGCGAGTAAAAGGTGAGCTTCAAGGTCTGCCGGTGAGCATAAAAGGTTGGCAGGCAGGCAGAGGAGAGCTTCACCTGATGAGTGAAGGTGACTGGCTCCTGCGGTGGAGAGAACGGCTCCGACGTCGACGATCACCGCTCTTGCCGCGGGGTGACCTGTCTGCCCGCGTTATCTGCTTCTTGGCAGGTGTCCTGCGCGTCTTGTGCACCCGCCGCTTCTTTCCTTGAGAGCGAGAGCGAAGGCCAGACTCGCTCTCACTCTCCGAGCTGCTGGAGCTGTCTTCGTCGTGGCCGGAGGGGTCGCTGGAGGAGAAGTATGGGGCATCGTCATCCTCACCCTCGCTGTCTTGCATCTTCTTGGCCCGCGGGCCAGGACCTGTGAGCGCGGCGTGGCCCTCCGCGTACGCTGCTCGCGGCGAGGCATGGCGGTCGTCGACTGGGAGGGGGGTCGCTATCGGTCATTAAATCACTCCCTCCAAAAGTGATGGTATTTTAGTGGATGCACACCCCGCCCTATTCTGTACACGCGTCCTATCTATGATCCAGCCTCCCATCCCCCACAATTCGACGTTCAATGGCCTTTTTAATACTGACTCCGCAGACACTATCCTGCCAACCGCACGCTAAACCGCCGATGTCGCCTCTCCTGTCGTTCTTGCTGTCTGTCCATCCGCGTCTGCTCTCCTCGCTCGATCTTCCATATCTTCCTTCGTCCCGCTCCTTCAACGTCGTCCGTCTTGTTCCGGTGTCTCTAGCCCGCTAGGCCGCCATCTCGCTCTACGGCCGTCCCGATCGACCGTCACACGATCGTCATGCGCCACGCGGCGTGCGTCAGCTGCTGGTCATTGACCAGTGGTCAAGCCGATCACCTCTGGCTCTCGTGCTCCCGCTAACATGTCATGCTCTGTTCCGCCATAAGGGCACCAGAACTTATGCATCTAGTCTAGTCTTTTTATATTCCGCAGGCATCTCTCCTGTTGGGGAGAACACTTTATTTTTGTCTGTTCAGACCTTAAAAACACAAACACATAACGACAGGGTCGAGGGCATTCGACGAGCCCTTTCTGTGATCCGGCCGGCTCATGATGAAGGCCTACCCCGGGCCATACCGCGTCGATGTGTCTTGAAGGTACGCAGAATGTTGCGCTTTAATGTTGGTGTGAAAAACATAATGTGTGGGAGCCACACATTATGTGTGAAACTACATAATGCTCGATCTCTCGCTACGTGTTGCGTGAAGGTTATCTGAAAGTTGCTCTTTGTGTGCGCTGTGAGAGCAGCTCTCATTTCCAGTCCCCCCGCAGCCGCCACGCCGGCATGGTCGGGCTGTCTGCCGCGCAGCTCCCCCCTGACAGGCTACACGCCGGCGACACTATCCGTTACCACACGCTCGTGTTCGTCGACGGCGATTAACGTGGCTACCGCGAGGCAGTCATCACCAAGGTCGATGTGACGCCCGGTGAGGCTCACCCCATCAAGATTACAACTGGTGAGCTAATCCAGCTCACCCAGATGGTGATACGAACGCACGGTAGCGACGGGAAGCGTGTCGATGGCATGTGGAGAAAACTCCGCACCTTTGCCCTACTGTCGGGGACGTTCGACGCTCAAACGGATCGCTGGCTGTTTTGCGAAAACGTTAACAGCATTGTAAGCGCAGTCCTCTCCGGCCAGGGGGACATCGGCCGCGCCATACAAGAGCAGATACCAGCCAAACCCTGCGAATCAGGTTCGGCTGTCACTCAGAGGTGTGTAACGCCGTCCAGCACTCCGAATTCAGCAGCTGCGGTCCGTGGAAGAGGTGCCAGGGTTCAAGATGGCATAGAAGATGAAGACGAATCCGAGGAAACGGGCCCGGGGCCTGTACTGATCCTCGCAGCAATTGGCCAGCTCGGCCAATAGTGCACCCATTTTTAGGCGCCGGTGTAGCGTGTAGTCCCGTTTCAGAATGGCGCGGAAGGTCTCGACCGGTTGTTGGTCGAGGCGAATCCACTTGGAGTGGAGTACAGCTGCCATCCGCAGAAGCCCCCCCCTCCCCTCATGTACCGAGCCAAGTCCGTTACAATGGGAACGCTCATCCACTTTCTTAGGAGAGCGTCCCGCATCCGCGTAAACTCCAGATGGGTCCGCGAGAAGTGTAGATCGTACATATCATGGGTTATATCAGACGATATAAACGAGGGAAATGGCTTGAGCGCTGTGTAGACCTTCTGCATCACGTAGAAGAAGCACATGAGGCTCTGGAACTGTGGGTTTTGCCCGAAGACTGCATTGACAGCGTTGTACTGGTCTTTGTCAGCGTCGACCATCGCGTACTGAACCACCAGATCTCGACCGGTGAGCTGCATGTACAGACGCCTCAAAACCACGAGCATCGGCTGCAGAATTTCCTGGGTTTCACCTGATATAATGTAGAGCGCTATCAGGTGAAACCCACGCGATCTATCGGAGATGCCGACCACGAGTACAGGATATCCGCGGTAGTTGAGCTTGTAGGTGACGTCCACATAGAGGATGTTTACGTCTCGGGTGGACGCATTAGACGAAGCATGAGCGTCTTGGTAGCTAAGCCAATAACGAACGGTCGTTCTGTCGACACGTTCCCAACTACAGATCTGCCTCGCTCGTCCAGGTTCCAGGCAAAGGTGAAGGTCTGGTTCATGGCCTCTTGTCCCGTGAAAGCCCTCGCGTGGATCCAGTTCCTCAGGTCATTCACTACATCGTTGCGAGACAAGTTCGTCCTGGAGTGGTTGCTCACGAAGTTCTGGACGGTGCCCGTGGGCAGGTCCTGGAGCGCCCTGAACTTCCGCGCCATGGCATGACGGATACGCACAGGTCGTAGGTGCTGAGTGGCGAGCTCGCGGCAGTATGTCTTCTGGAGCTCCGTCAGTTTCCTCTTCTTGGGGGAGCTGACGGCTGTGGCATGCTCCCTCACCTCGAACACGGACACTGCGTCATGCAGCTCGCAGGAAAGGCTCTTGCCGTGCCATGAGCAATCATGTACGCATGAAGAACCTTGCAGGCCGTTGAAGCGCACTTCAGCACACGGTACCGCATCTTGTGCGGGGCGGGCGCGTCGTCCAGGCAAGTGGTGCATGCATACAGGTTGCCCATGGAGACCTCGTAGGTCTTGGTATGAGCTCAGCATCAGGTCAGCCTCGATGCCGGCGGCGCCGATCGCCAGGTCCTTCCATTCGATGTGCTTCGGCATCGGAGCTCGCGTCGGGCGCCCGCTTGTGAGGTTCGACCAGCGTGTGTCCTTGTGAGGTTCGCCCAGCGACCACACAACTCAGTTCTGCGATACGGGATTTTAGAGGCATCTGGTTGGCTATAAATCAGGTCTTCCAGCCCCTCTAGCTCTGTATGTGCTGCCATCACAGCGTGATGTGGTCGCACACGTTATTTGTGGTGACCTGGGTTTGGTGTGTAATTTTAACGCGTTCTCCCTGTTGGGCAGGCCACGTTGATGCGAGTATCGTGTTGTTACGCGCCTGTGAATGACCGAATGAGCTTTTACGTTCAGTACTCTCCCACAAGGATTATAAGGACACGCTTATTACTTTGTATCTTGTTCTACTCCTCTTGAGAAAGAAAGGACAAGAAAACCTCGTCAAACTCTTTGGGAACATGAACATACGCAGTTACTTTCACAGCAATTGCTTCTGGTCCACAGAGGAATTCGCCAAGCGGTAGAATAATGACTGAGAGTTCTGCGCCAACTCTTCCGGGTTGCCACTCTCAGCGATCCGACCGTTGTCGAGCAACAACACCTGATCGCATCGCATGACAGTCTGGATTCGGTGAGCCACCGTCAGTACCGTGGACGTCGCGAACTCCGAGGCGATAGCCTCTGAAATGGCGCGCTCAGTTTCATGATCAATAGAAGCTGTAGCCTCATCGATACACAACACCTTCGACGGCCGCAGTAGCGCTCTCGCAATACAAAGCAGCTGCGCTTGACCCTGGCTGAACGTCGTTGTTTGATCATCAGCACCGCCTCCCACAACGGTGTCGAGGCCCCAGTCTAACTTCGCGATAGCATTCGCCAGTCCGCCGCATTTACGTAACACTGTCCATAGTCTCTCGTCGTCCAGTCCCCCGCTAGGGTCCAGATTGGAGCGCACCGTCCCGGAGAACAGCACCACATCCTGCGGGATGTAGGTAAGTCTGGAGCGCAGATCCTGGAGACTGAGCGAATCTAACGGTACGTTATCGATCTCAATGCTGCCACTGCGTTCCCAAGGGACGGCACGGAAGAGCGCGTTCAACAACGTCGACTTTCCAGCTCCTGTTCGACCGCAGATGCCCACCTTCTGACCTGCTGGGATCTCGCACGTGACGTACTTAAGAGCTGGTGCCATCACCTTCGGACCGACCCATTCCCACTCGTTATCCCCGAGCTTGTAGCGCTCGGAACTTTGCGTCGCTGGACCATACGTGACAGTCAACGCCTTGATCGAGATACGACCTGCTGTTGGCCAAGCGTGAGGCATCTCGCTGGGCTTTGCCACTCCGATGACAACCTCCTCGGGCTCCAGATCCGTGTACTCTTTGACTCGCTCAACTGCGACCATTTGCCTCTCGGTTTCGACGAAGCTGTTGAGGATTGCGTTTAACTTCCCCACGACGGGAAGAGCATACGTGAGTGTGAGCCCCAAGATGCCGGGGTTCACATTGCCAGTCATGTTGAAGTCTGCCACAGCAAACACAGCGACGAAAGACGTGACGCAGACGCCCAACATGTCAAGACGCAAGCCGAACCAAGCGCCGGTGGTGGAGCTGAGGAACGAGACTCGCTGACTACGATTCAACCGCACGCCGTAGCTATGAGCATACTGACGCTGTTTCCCAGCAGCTCGAATGACGGTGAGACCGTCCAGCGTATCGGTGAACATGGCCAGTAGCGGAGACTGAGTTGCTGCATCCAAACGCTTGAGATGGCGTGAACTCGGCCGATAGTCGCGCTGTAAGTGGAAGTACAGCATGCTCAACGGGACCAGAAGCACCAGCACCAAGCGATTGCCGTAAAAGAGAATCACAAGCGCGCCCAGTACATCAGCAGCATCTTTCAGGAAGATGTTGAGGATAAATGGCAGCGATTCATCCACAGCGTACGTATCTCCGCTCAGTCGGTTGAGTACACGGCCAGTCGGTGTACGCTCGAAGAATCGCAGTGGCGCAGCAAACACGCTGCTCGCCAGTTTGTTGTACGTAGCACGAGCTGCACGCAGACCTCCGTAGGCAAAGAGAAAAGAGCGGAAGAATACCGACGCGATATTCGCTCCAGCGATGTACAGCAGCACCATTGCAAACTCTCTCGATGTGATGGAATGGCTGCCGTTCGTGTACACTGCGATCCACCAGTCGAGGGAATTGCGGGACATCTGCATCGTTGCTACAGCCAGTAAAATGATGATCGAGAGCATCCAGCCGACATCCAGCGAATAACCTTTCCAGACGTGCCAGCCCACAACTCCAGACTCTCGGTGTTCCTCTTCCTCTCTGGGGGCGGGTTGATTTCCCACTCCTTTCTCTGATTCCTCGTCAAGTTCATTTTTGACAGCCTGGTCAGCTTGACGTGTAGCGTCGGAACTATCCTCAACGGTATCTCCGCTTGGCGAGCTTTCCATTAAGGTCATCAAACGGCTGGGAGGGGTTCGCGTCTTCAAAGCGTTGTAAGTATCTTGCTCGACGATGG
>KV735001.1:3990-14540 GCA_000500225.2 Phytophthora pinifolia
TCCAATAACTGAAAAATCGGACTCTACCGTCGCAGTATTGGGAAAAATGGTGGCCAGCGCTCCACAAAACTGCTTCAGTGTCGGGAATCGCCCGTCTAGTAGCCGCCACCCATCTTCGAATCCAGTCTTACTGTCGGTGCAATTCGTCAAATTCTTGCGAAGATCTTCTTCTTCGCGTACTCTGTCAAGAATATCCTGGTGATTGCACTGGATCGCTGAGATCTGATCGTCGGTCCATCCTGCTGCGCTCTGTCTTGGCTTGTGCTGCTCTACTATTTTGCAGAGTGTCGATGTTCGCACATTTGCAAGTTGGTGGAGCAGCATCGGGGGAAGATCAGCCGAACTAGCTTCGTTCTGTGCTGTGTCTTGCTGACACCTTCCACAAGACCGGCGAAGAGCTCAGCTACAGAACGAATCGACGATTTAGCCATATCTTCGTCCAATTGGTCCAGCATCAATAGCAATTTGCCCTCGATCTTGGATAAAAGCACGAGCGTCTGACATTTTTACGGAAAACGAGCCCCTCACGACATAGTTGCTTGAAGGTATTAACTGGTGAATCTTCTCTGCAGGAAGAGGGCCGGCAACCCGTACCAGAGTCGATAGGTTGGCCTTCAGTATCTCCAGCTGAGCTATTTGCTGTGACAGCAGAGTAGTATGTCCTTGAAGGCTCTGGCACGTAGTCGCCAGGATACTTGCTACTGCATTAAGAGAAAACAAAACTATCCACCACTTGTCGTCCGGAAGACATTCTGCGGGTCTCGTTTGAACTTCTCTGTGAACACGGGCTCTGTGCTTAACAACCATGAAGTGACCTTGAATATCGACAGCCAGTGTGTGCTCGCGAATCGAGGACACATCAATTTCATTTGGCTAATCAACGTGTATTGTCGCCGAAGCCAGCCTACAAGCTTCGTGAGTTCGCCAACAAAATGGTTATCACAAAGCCGTTTGTATTCTTCTTGAGCGACGAGATCCAGTTGGTGTAACCCGCACCAAACGCGAATGAGAGGGTATACAACTGCGCGTTGAAAACGGGCTTGAATACCCGATAAGTGTCCTGTCATAGTGGGCTCTCCATCGGTCCCTATCGACAGTAGTTTGAAACGCCAATTTTCATCCGTGACATCCATCAGTTGTTTGCAGGCTCCAAAAAGCGTTTGCAGCAGTTTTATTTTCGAAGAGAGGCACTGCCAGAAGATGCAAATTGACCAGGCTCCCACAAATACTGTGAAGCCGCACGCGAATATCAAGGTACGAAGTGCCCTGGATACTGCCCACATCAAGGGCTAGTGAAAAAGCCCAGCATGACTTGAGAAGATGCGAAATGCGGTCCAAACTGGCAGCACAGACGATGCGGATGTAGGACGCACATCGAGCATCTGTAGCCCCACTGAGATAGCTCAGCTTGGTGACTTGCTGTGCTGTTCGTACATGAACAGCTGCAGCACGAAATGACGCTCCATCACGTACAAATCCAACCAGCAACTTGAAAAGTCTTGGCGATGCAATGTCCACCTTGTAGACGACGTTGCCACCATCTTTGAGTGTGGAGAGGGCCTTCGCACGTGTGTTTTGCACTTCAATGTCATCTGGATCGAACAGCATTCCCCCGATGACTCCATCCACGATAGTGCGCAGGGCCAGGAAATGCAGCTGTGTGCTGCTGTTCACATGAGCTAGCATGATGTTGGAGTAATTTTTGCCGTCGAAAGACGCTGCCTTCACCTCATCTGTTGCTGCACAGTACTGCTTCCAGAGCTTCGGGTGTACCAATTCGTGGTGGCGTTTGAAGTTGTCTGCACGGAAAGGGAATTTAAAGTACTGCACGTTTGAAGTACGCTTGCGCTTCGCATTTGGTTTCTCTTCGCGACCAAACTTGACGCAAAATCTGCACACCGCCGACACCACGATAGACGTCTCTGCGTCTCTCTTCGACACCTTTAAGCCATATGTCCCGGCTGGAATCTTGGTCGGCATCGACGAGGCTGATGGTATTTGTCCCCTTGCTGCTACCACTACTTTCCGTCCAACTGCTCGACGTAGAGCGGTGCTAGTAGCGGGAGCCCTCTGAGCCACTGCTGGCCGGAGAAATCTCGGAGTGGCTGCTGGTCGCGATGGCTGCCCTCCGCAAGGATGCAGCCATGAGCCCGTGCACGCCGCACAATCAGTGCGCGCCCCGTGCCGCTGCTAAGAAGCAGCGTGTCACTTACGAGGCTGCCGCTTCTGTTGCCAAATCGCGACCGCCTTCGGGCAATCAACCCGGAGCCGTTCAATCGGCCCCCAAGTGACCTGCGAGGCTGGATACTCGCGCCACTTCACCAGAAGTTGACACTTCCCTAGGTGCTTCGTCTCCTGGAGCACCTGCTCCACATGATACCACTGCGGTCGAGCAGCGCCGGTGGCGGCCGCTCCCGCCCGCTCTCGCGAGCCACGTGGGGCTCCGAAGCTTTCATCTCCCGTGCCTTTGGCACCGTCACCGGACTCAGTGGGGAGCTTCGCTTCTTTGAGAAGCGTATCTATGCTGTAGAGATGACCTCGGTGTTGGGCCTAGTGGGGATACCGCTGCTGCAGCTGACCAGCGTGGGCCCGTGCCACGTCTTCAGAATGACATTGTGGCACTTGGTCGTGGACTTGACCTGATCCACGATCGTGTGGATCGTCGAGCGACGAACGACGCCGTCGCTGCGCTCCAGCGACAAGTCGCTTGGCTGATCGACCTCGCTCGGCGTCAGCCTGCCCTTGTGGCTTACTCCGCGTGGGAGCAGCCGGCGTACTCTTACGCCCTGCAGACTTACGCTGCTGCGCACCCTTCGCAGGGGCGTTACCATGAACGCCTTTTGGCAATGACACGCCCTCGCTTCGAGGAGCTTCATCCTGTTGGCGAGCATCCACCTCTTCCCGAGGGGGCTCAGCCTGGAAGTCCTGGTAAGGCTTCAGTAGAACGTCGGGTGCGTCGATGTTCTCGCCTCTGCCAGACGACATGCCCCCCGTGAGGGTGACCGAGACGAACATGCGTCTCAAGAATACATGGGCGTTGTTGAGGAGAGTTCCAACAACAGAGAAGTCAGTGTAGTGGGCTCTGCACCAGGCCGCAAGACCGTATCCATCGCGAGCGGAGCTCGTGGGCCACAGATGGCTAGGTCGATGGACCGGGCTCCCGAGGGTCGAGACTCAAGATGAGTCTGAAGTGGAGGCTGCTGCGACGACAGGCCTCTGCACGATGTCGTCACACCGTCAGGGCGCCGACTCTGACAATGCCGACAGGCATTCGTCAAGTAACACAGGACCACAAGTGGGTAACATAGAACCACACGCGAGTATCAGAGTACCGCCGACAACTATAGGCCGCGAACGGCACTTCCATAGTGGCTAACACAGTTCCACACGATGCGGGTAACGAAGTGCCGCATTGTGTCGCTCAGACCATAACTGATCGGGAGGCCATGAATGGCGCTCGTAGTGTGGGTAGCATAGTTCCACACCCCAAGAAGCAGTTCGAGTCTGCAAGAGGTCTGGTGGAAAACCAGCCCCGGATCGCAATCGATCGGAAGCCTTTAGCCCAGGTCCCACCAAGTCAACCAGTCGAGGAGAACTTCCGTATCCTCGATGGTGTGACAGACCTGCGGGTCAAGGCAGACGGTTTCCGGTTGGAGCCACTGCCTGAGGTGTCAGAGTTGCTGAGTCGTCGTACGGCAACTTCTTGGTCAGGTTAAAGGCCGGCGTGATCTCGGAGATGGTGCTCATAAGACCTGAGCCCACTCCTGAAAAGTTGAGCTCTGGACGAGGAGTCAATCAAGACTCTTACGGGATATTCATATCCCCGTACACTTGCGTGTACCACTAGCAGCCCCCCGCTGCTCTTCCTCGATTTGAGAGTGCATAGACTCTCAGGGGCTAAGCCTCCATGGCGCGCACCACCTGCGCACCTCTCACGGATACTCAGGTTTTCCCCAGTAGGGCGCCCCCTACTGGTGACCTGCGTTTCCCTGTCCCTTTGGGCACGGCTTCTGCCAGCGCCCACGTGGACCTTGGGGGCGACGCAATGGTTGCGGGAAGGTTCCATTTCCTTGTCCGACAGAAGACCAGCCTGCATGGCGATCTCTACTTCTCGGACCCAGAAGTGAAGGGTCTCTCCTTCCAGGGCGTCACGTTCAGCCTCAACGGCTTGGGCTGTGGCGGCCTTGGCATAGCCACGGCAGCTTGCACGCTGCCTCGAACGTGATCGATCCGCCCGCGTTCGTACACGTCGATTTTTGATGCGCTCGACCTGGTCTGTCGGCGACGACGTCGCCAGACCTCGGAGGTCTGGTGTGCATCCATTCCAAAGATGCCTCCCATTTTCCGAACCGACTCCCGTTGGAGGTCGTTCAAGTGAGCAAACTCACTTCGATCCATCTTGGCTCAACCTAGAGGATTCAGGTAGTTCAATCTACCCGCGTAGGCAGGCGTGGATTGACTACGAGTGCTACCATGTGTAACCGACCTTGCACATAGGGGAGCCGCTCCCCCCACCGCAGGAGCAAGTCTAAACGCCACACCAAGTCTGCGCATCGCTCGACGTCATCTCGTAAGCTGCTGGTGTTCTCGTCGAGCGACTCATCTGATGACGAGAACACTAGCAGCCAAGTCAAGTTCGCATATACTGGAGAGGATAACAAGACTGTTACCGGCGATGGCATCGTCGCCCGAGATGACGGCCGTCGATCGCACCGAGTTCGAGAGCTGGGATGATCTCGAATCTTACCTGGCTGCGAATTGGAGGCGGACATATCAGGTACTGTGAAATTACTGCACTCAGTCTAAGACCGGGTCGTCAGTTTAGACTGGTTCCATCGTTCATAGAACAACATTCAAAGCATGACTGAACATCATGCTTTGAATGTTTTTCTTCCTTCGTGTACGTGTTCAGGTATTCAAGCTCGAGGGTGGACAGCTACAAAGCTGAGGAATGAGCGGATGAAGGATACCGTGTCTGATCAGATGATCCCAGAGATGTTCCATACTATTGCAAGTCGTACGTTTGCACGCACGCTGGTAAACCGAGGAGCTGGAGCGCGTCCCATGCAGCATTCGCGCAATATCGAATGTCCAGCCAAGGTTACCTGCGGGCTTCGTGATAGCTTTTGACGACCTCCGCTGCCACCACATGGTTGTGATGGCGGATCTGTTTGGTCAGGGTAATCTCCCATATGAAGTACGTCTCCAAACCGCTCAACGGATCTTGGGATAGATCCGGTGGGGCCTTCCGATCCGGTGCTGGCTTCTTCGTCTGTGGCACCGGGATCTTGTCCCCCAAGTCAGCAGTGGAACGCGCCTTCAGCATTGCAGCGCCGGACGGACCAAGCGACATTTGACGGGATCCCGACGAACTGTCGGATCCGACTTCCGACGTGGCGGAGGCGTACTGGGATGATCCCGTGTGGTAATCTGGTGACTGAATATGGGCGACCTTGGACTCGGGCGCTTTGGCTGCTGGTCGTCCGCCCACAAGCGGCTTCAACAGGTTGAAGCGTGACTTGGCGGAGATCTTGATCACGTCCAGCTCAAAACTGAAGAGATCGTCTGCGCTGAACCCCAGCCATGAAGCCCGCTTCTTCTGACAGACGAAGTAGATCCATGGCAGCGTCCAACTTGGTCGCAGCCAGTGATGGGGCTTGTACCGATCCGTTGAGGGATCCGAGCAGTTCCAGTTGAAGGATCCTCATCACTTGGTTCTCGCGCAGGAAATCATTCAGTTCCGTACGCTTGTATGCCGTTTCCAACTTGGATCGTGACCAGGTAGACTTCGATACCACTCGATCTTCGCCGTCCGAGTCTGGTGCTTTGAGTGACTTCCTTGCGGCCTTCGTCTTTCTAGACTTAGAACTCGAGGCCGCTGGGGTGGTGGTGGATGAAGGTTCATTCGCTTTCGCGGACGAACCTTCGTCCGGCAGATCTTAACTCGCGTCAAGACCTGCGGGGGTCCCCGAGGGGACCTGGGGACGAAAACGAGGTTTTTCTTCCTGACCCGTTGCCAGACCATCATCTATTCCGTCGGCAGAGCTCCTCCCAGGGCCCGACCGATCCGTAGATCTCGCGTTCAGCGACGCCGCCGGCGATCCAGTCTCCGTCGGCGCTTCATCTCCCGATCCATTACTCACTTGCGCGGCCGTGTAGTTGCTGAGTGGTTCACCTTGTGTACCCGTCGGCGGGCTGGTACAGCTCTCTCGTTGACACGAGATGCGCACTGGTGAGTGTAGGACGTCCTTGTGGGGACTTGAGAGGGGGGATCCGCGCGGGTATTCCTGCGCACGGGATCCGATGTCGGTTCGGCCTTGAGCTACTTGAGCAGGCCTGTTGGATCCGCAGTAGAAGTGCGTGATCCGAAGGTGTTCCTTCCTTGGGGTTGCCTTGTTCCCTTGTGGGGTCGTCATTGTTCCTTTCCGTTGCTTGCCGCTTCCAATAGCGGGAGGTTGAGAGGCCGAAGGACCCGCGCTGCCTGGCCAAGCTATACAGGGGGCTGCTCAGCACACAGAAGAGTTCGGAAATGTTCCTGAGAGTGCGTTGTATGCCGAGCCACGTGTGCGAGAAGAGCGCAACGTTCACTTGATCTATGTATGGGGCCAAAATAAACCCCCTATACGATAGCCAAGTGAGTCTTCTGGTGCAAATTCGGTTCTGATTTATGTTAGGCTCCGGCTACTCCGGGCCACCAGATTCCTATCCTTTGCTATCCTCTTACCACTGGCTCTTCGGCTCGTATGCGCAATCCAAGATCTTGACACCCGGATCTTCAGATCGGGGATCCGGCGGATCCTCGGATCCCTACCAGGATCCGGTACAGGATCTTCAAATCTTGGATCCATCGCTGGATCTCCCGACCCTAAACCCTTGGTACTCGGGATCCCTAACCTCCCGATCCTGGAATATCAGATCCGTGGAACCCGGACGAGACGGGCCGTTAAAGCCAGCTTCTGCTTGTCGCATAGTCGATTCCCCTGTTGGAGTCCAACTGCCGGGTTGGTTTTGTTTGCAGCAAATCACTTCACCACACTTATTAAAGGCCATGCCGTATTGCAGCAGTTGGAACTCGCGGCGGCCGATGTTGGATTCATGGAGGAATCGAGGTGACTGAAACCCGTAAGACCCTGTGTTCTTAGCAGTCATACACTACGAATCCAGCATTGGGGAGCATTGGTGCGGTATTGCGGTGAACTACAAGGATCACTCTATCTCGATCTTCGACCCCATGAAGACTAAATATCGTTTCCAAGCTCTACAGACGTTTCTCTACGAGCAGCTTCGCCCAAGATCATGAAAAGGTGGAGTTTCAAGCAACTGGACATGAACCTGCAGGCCGACACGGTCAACTGCGGGCCCTTCGTGATGTTGTTTTTCGAGCTGCACCTCTCTGCAGTCATCTCAGCGGCGGAGATGCGATCGCCACGAGGAAGGTGATGCAGTTCATGCACTACAGATACCTGAGGCTGGGATTAACTGCGTTGTAAGCCAGATGATTGAAGCTTTCAAAGAATTCAATGGATTCGCATTTTGCGGTATAAACCCAAATTGTGGTGCACTACACATACGCCATTGGCGACTTATCTACATTCTCAGTCCTGGGTCTACACACCACTACATGTACGCGCTTGGGGACTCATGTATATTCCGGACATCGTGTCAACGCTATGACACTCTGTGCATTTGACAACGAAAGAAATGAAAGCACTCTATCGTTTTTTAAGTCACAGTCGACCTTCACTCACCATGTGCTCTCCTCTGCTTGCCTGTCAACCTTTTATGCTCACGTGCAGACCTTGAAGCTCACCTTTTACCCGCCACCGTAGACCTACGATACCTGATCCACAGGTACCCGACGCTCAATCTTTTAGGACCCGTCTGGCGATCACCTCATCACATAGTGACCGATACTGAGCCTGATATACTGACTCCGTAGCCAGTTCGTTGGCCCGCAGCAAATTGTCCTCGGCCGTCACTTAAACAGCTCACTGGTCATCATCAACGCTCATCTCTCCTTCCTCATTTCGTTCCTCTTTCTTCCTTATTGATAACGGTCATTTCCCACCAGCCAACCTTATCGAGCTGCTTCTTGATATACTGAACGCGGCTCGACAAGCGGCTGGCTTCCTTTCACTTGGCATGCTGTAAGGCCACTCACTCCATTTGGCACACAACCACTTTTGCGGGTGCTGCTTCAGCTTCGAGTGCGAGCTGAGCGTGAGGTTGCACCTTTAGCACGTCTTCGTCTTTCGGGTCCTCGGACGTCCGGGATCTCGCTGGGGCGGGCATCGTAGTACAGGACGCATTGGAGATGGCAGAGTCGCCGAAGCTAAAGCAGGAGAGGACATATATTCGCTGCGCGTAAGCCGTTCACGCACGGCTAGAAGGCTGTGGGTAATAGCACTATCCTCACATTAACAAGAGACAATCACTGATCTCAGTGATGTAATGTTGCACACATTTCACAGATCTCAGTGATTAGCACCGACTTATGGAAGTTCCGAAATATCCGACTAACTTTATTTGCCAGTTGAGTGCACAGTACCAGTTGAGTGCATGATAAGAGAAAGAACGCCAAGAAGACGTCTGCAACAACATCCTGCTGCTGTATCCTGCGCCCCAAGACCCTACGTAAGAAGCGTGGACGTCGTGGGTCGCCTCGTCGCAAAGAAAGTGGCAGCATACGTGGACATGTAGATGGAAGGAAGGACCGTGCACTAAATTGATCACGTCATTTTGGGTTTAATTTTCAGCTGCCTTCCCACTAATAAACACAGTCTGTGATGTGGGTCTGAACAATATTTAGGAACTGGACTTGGGTTTTGATGAGAACAGTGGTATGTTTTATTTTACCCCATCACGTTCATGCTGTTATTTCCTTAAACTTTATATTGTACTGTATCTGTTTTCTGAAATTGTCGCTGTCGACGGTTCTCCGGATCGCCCCTAAGGCCTTTGTTCAAGTAGCAGCACGCGTTCCAGGCTTACTTAGGTGTAGGTGTGATGCAATTCCCACCGCTGGTGCTCAGTCAGTAAGAACGCTGTGCCGAGCCTTGTCCAAGTAAGTACCAACCAGTCATCCGCACAACAAGTGACTCGTATCTAATTTCGGTTTGATCAAGTGATGGAGACCGCGCACGGCAGATCGCTGCAGCCAAGACCTCTCACGGCGGCAGAGCTAATGGAAGCGAATCAAGACCCCAACCACCAAGGGGGCGCTGTTTCGACCGACCAGCAACCAGCAAGCGCGCTTTTCTCGGGCAGTTTGCGGCAGCATGAAGACCACGACGCGTGGACGTCTCTACTGGCTACCCCAGCCCCCGGGGCGCTTGCACCATTGCGTGCTCCTCCCGAGGCTGCTTCTGCAGAGAGGGTTGCGTTTGCTTCTGCAGAGAGGGTTGCGTTTGGGAACCAGAGATCTGGAAGCCAGGGACGCGCTGGGCGACGGTCTGCTGCCTACGGTAGGCTGCCTCGAGACGTCGGTTGCCGATTCGAGCATGGGGAAGCCTGGAGGATGAAATACTACAGGAAAGAAACTTCGCAAGGCGTCCTCAAAAAATGGCAAAGCAAAGGGTGGGAAGAGAATGAAATGGAGCACTGCTATGATTGCGGAGCTCTTGCGGCTGCGATTTCAAGATGGAGAAGTCAAGCGACGCATTGAATCGGCTGATACAAAGGTGAAGACTTCGCTCGCTTGGCAATACTTTGCCAGCGTGCTGTCGGAAGAGTTGGAAATGGTCATTACGCAGGAGCAGGTACAATAACATTCTTTGGCAACGTGATTTAGCAGGTCAGTACTAATAGTTAACTTTGCTTTTGCATGATGCAGGTGTCGCTGAAGTATAGAAAGCTGAAATGTCTTTACCAAAAGGAGAAACGAGAAATGAAAAAGACTGGCAACAACGCTTCATCGCTCAAGGAGATTGACGATCAACTGTGGGCGGTTCTAAGTGATGCTTTTTCGTCAAAAGAGGGGGTCAGTGGGGAAGTTCTGATGGACACTCACGAGGCCACGGAGGAGGACAGCTCTGACGAGACGGATGGAGCTACCGACAGCGCACCTTCGCAAGGAAGGCTCCCCCTGTCGTGCAGCTTGCGAATGCCATGGAGAATGACATGACGGCCATTGCGACCGCGATGGGAAATCGACATGGTAACAATGAGCATTTTCGCGCTCTTGCTACTGCTATGGAGCAACAGACCCGTATTCTGGAAGCCCAGCAGCAGGAAACCCGCCGTTTTCAGGAGCTCCAGCTGCAACTTCTGAAGCCTTTGCTGGAAAAAGAGTAGATGGAGTACCATAACGACAACCTACTAGAACTTCAATACAGCAGTAGAGAACATTCATTGATGAGCCCAAACAAAAGTGGAGTTGTATTATTCGCTCTTAAAAAATGCATCTGCTATATCGTCACGTTTCGAAATCCCCTGCATATGTGAGAGCGCTCGCTCGCAATTGTCTTCATCCTCGTTCGTCGCTGGAGGCTGTTCTCGTGCCAGTGGATCACGGTCTTCAACAACGACCGAATCACGAGCGAGAATAAGTA